>OMLJ01009331.1:3118-14058 GCA_900302595.1 Gadiculus argenteus | reverse complement strand
AAAGTCTTCTGGCTGGGATCAGAGCCAGGTCCTTCCAGAAGCATTCCTCCCTCCTCCACGTGCTCAGCACCACGATGCTGCCAAGGCTCAGGGCTTCGGCCACCAATCTGCCCACGAGCCAAAACTACTTATCTGCTATCTCCTCCATACTCTCGCCACACACCTGGTCACCAAAAGTGTGTGTGTGTGTGTGTGTGTGTGTGTGTGTGTGTGTGTGTGTGTGTGCGTGTGTGTGTGTGTGTGTGTGTGTGTGTGTGTGTGTGTGTGTGTTTGTATGAGCATACAGTTTCGGGGCCAACAGATACAGAACCGGTAGTTGGCAGGGATACAGTAGATTACAGTATAGACTATATTAGCCATTACAAAATAATAAAGAAATTGTATTACAATATATTACACTTAGTTTGGCAGTCTGGTTCCACTTGTGTCTCTCCCTCCTGTAGGATTTAAAGCGTGAGAACATGTCCACAGTCAAACACAGCATACCAACATTTGACAACAGGGATAAATATACAATCACCACCTTAGGGTACATCAGATATCTCAACCCATTGTGTAGGCTACATACAATACAGTTCAGCACACCTAACTTTGCAGAGATGGTTTCTGTGAGATGAACGGTCTTAAAATGACAGCCTTTGTCTGCCTATGTGAGAGAGTAGCCTTGGCTATAAAATACTAAATCCTCCCGCTTTATTTAAACTGTAGGGGTGGCATCTTGTTAAACTCTTCATATCATTAGCCGCGTACCGACCAGGCGTACTTTTCCCACTATGAGGATTTGTGGGTACAGTTTGGAGAGAGCCCCTCAGGGGCTCTTACAGCGGTTCAGAAAGTCCTCCAGCAGAGGTGGTACTTTTCTGAGCTGCTCGTAGCTCGTCGACGCTCCGGTGATAAGCGTCTCAGACTTCCCTGTGGTGCGTTTGTGACGACTGGGAGCTAATGCGTGGGCGTAGCCAAAAAAAAAAGCCTGGAACTGAAAAAGTCCTGGTCGGTACACGACTAATATGCCTTAAGGGCTAGCTTTTCTAGCTATGGAATTAAATCATATAATATACATTGTATATTTGAATTGATTAGGTCATAAACAGGTGATGTCTTTCACTCCTTGGCTGAGAGGAGGTGTAGAAGCGTTGGTAACTCACTCCCAGGTCCTTTTAGTCAAACATCACAACTCATAAATTCACTTTTATTGCAGTTGCGAGAAGTAACTTTGAGAGGCTTGGTAAATACCGCCCTTGAGTTGATTTATGTGAAATGCAAGGGACTGCCTCTCACCCTTTAAATCACACAGATAAACACAAGGGCTGAACGATTTTGGGAAATAATCAAATTGTGATTATTTTGACCAATATTGTGATTGCGATTTAGTATGAGATTATTTTTTCTTTTTGTATATGTTCTGGATTATTCACTAAACAAGCAATAAATCATGCAATAAACAAGCAATAAATCAAGCAATAAAGCAAGACAACATATAAACATATATATATATAACATCTTTATTTAACTTTATTTAACTATTGAATTGTAAAAGACAAATAAATATGAATCTTACTGATCTTCAGTCAGTAACAGTAACAGTAAAAAAAATAAAAAATATATATATTTGTTTTAATCTCAGCCTTTGCGATTTGCAATCTTTGGTTAATCATTCAGCAATAATAAACACAGACACATGCGTTCCAGATCGGATACTTTTTCTTTTTACTTGTAGTGAGTACGTAGTGTACGGATGTAGTACACAACATCCTGATATTTTTGACAAACTGCATTTTCCATACTTTGTTTGGGACAATATTTTCCTGGCATACTAAATAGTATGGCAGTATGGGTATTAGAACACAGGGACACCTCTCCTTTTCTCCATTAATGAATGTGTGTTACTTTGAACCAGAGCTCAGCAAGTGTTTGCTTGCTAAAATAGATTAAAATCAGGTGAGTAAAAAGTATTAGTTATTTCTCTTGTCGTCATTAACCATAAAAAGAGATGATGGCATATGTATTTCTTAGTCAAAGACTCAGTCATAACCTTTGGTTGGGGTTGAAATCGGCGGCAGTTTAGTTACTCACTCTAAAGTTGCACACTATAACGCTAGGGAAGTGACAATTATCATCCACATTCCCTGTTACTTTGCACAGTTTTTTCCCAAGACGGCACCAACTGGGGCTGAGTCAGAGCTGACGTTGTGTGGCTGGGATTTTCGGTCCCCAAAAGGACCATCTGCCATCACCGACAAAACCCACGCAGTCCGAGTTGGCTCGGAGACCCTGTGTGCCGTACAGGCCAAGAGCGACAGCACAAAGTAAGCCCAATCAAAATGGGAAATGTAAAAAAATGTTAAAAATATATATATATATATATTTATATATATTTACTTTACTGTATTACTTGACTGCCTTTACTGTATTTGTAATAAAACCTATGCTATACAGAAGCAGTTTGTCTTTTTGTTGATTTTATGTGCTCAAGGGATTCTTGCAATTTCTGTGTTGTATCTTCATGGTGGAATGCACTAGCTTATTTGGTCTCTGCTGTATGTTGTGTTTGGTAACCCAGGTTGGTGTGCAAGGTCCGCCACAAGAAAGACACTCCAACCAACGCTCTCAATGTCACCTTGGAGGTGCATGATCCAACGGTGGGGGGTTGCTATTCCATCCAAGGCCAAGCGCAGGCATCAGGATTCTCCTTTGTGGTAAGGGGTTGATGGCGAATGTTTTACTGAAGGACACTTCTTGACAGCAAAGTATTTGATTGAACCTCAGAGCTGATTCTCTATACATTGTTCAGAGTCCATATAAAAAAATGTCTTAGTTCTTTTCCAATGCACTATTGGGGAAGAGGACACTTATGCAAGCATGCATGACAACTAAAGGAATCTACACAAAAATAAGTCAGGAGAATGGCATTCTGGGAGTACCAGACTTTGTGGCTACTGTGGCAATGTGAATACTGAATATCATAATACTTTTCAATTAGAGAGTGGAAGGGTGCAATCTCGTCTAGGTAATAGGAATATTTATACAAAAGCCTTTTAAGTTAACTATTATGAAAGTAAAGAACACTATATTAATATTAGGATGCATTTAGTTCATGACAGATGGTCTCAAATACACAGGGAAGCCAGTTAGATACTGAGTAGAGACATCATTATGGTAATGAGGTTCTGTGAAGTCACTCGGCTCAATACTCTCTTACTTCACTCTAACCAGGTCCCCAGTATAACGGAGGTCAGGCCTGCCTACGGCCCTAAGATCGGAGGAACCATGATCACCCTGACCGGGAGCCATCTCAACTCAGGGATTCGAAGAAGCGTAGACTTTGGTGGAATCGATTGCCCCATTCAAAGGTAATCATGGACTCCCATGGTCATGGTCTGTGTGTCTCGGCACAGTGATGGGATGGCTACCGAATGCTTTCACCAAAAAAATTTGTACAAGGTATTTGGTGGGTACTGGGCCAAAGGTAGGTACTCCACTGGTGAGTCATAGCATAGACAAGTCTGGTAACCTCCTAGTCTCACAATACCAGGTGATTGAGATCTCAGTGTCTACCAAACGTCTGGGGATTTTCAAATGCAAGTTTAGAAATCCAGTGTTCACTAACAGTCCTACGGTCCTTACATTTGACAGGAAATTATGCCTTACAAGAAATTATGCTCACGTAATCCTCCATAGACAAACAACCTGGAGATGTAGCGAAGGACTTTGTAACACAGGGAAAGTATTTTGAAACAATCGAAATAGATCTCCCGAGCAACGTTATATTATTTGATTTAGTTTTATTGACTGTATGTTGCAGCAAACACGCCAAACAAATCTTTTTAGGAGTTTTCTTGGATGAGACATCTTATAATGCATGTGTTGCTGGTAATGTTTACAAGCACACACTACTTCTGAATGTCACCATGTTGTCTGGCCGTCGCTTTAAATTGGTTCAACCAATTTTTAATGACGAAACCTGGGAGATTGTCCTCCGTTTCTGGTGGAGCACAGTGTTTGGAGATGGACTTGTGAGTCTAGGAATACTCCTATAGGGGTAGATGGCTCTATAAGGGAAGACGGCTAGAGGGTAGATGGCTCAACTACCCCTACAGGGGTAGCTGGCTCCCAGTAAGGGTGATCATGGTTCCTATAGGGTGTTCAATTCAGGGACTTCAATTCCAATCTGTCTTCTCTGTCTCCCAGTACGACTGTAGGGAGTGGGAACGTGTCTTCGGTGGTGTGCATCTCCAAGGCATCCACAGCGGTGGGAGCCGTTCCAGTCCGGTTCTTCATCGACAGCTTCCTTGTGTCCTCCCAGAAGAACTTTTCTTACCGGCACGACCCCGTGATAACCAGCGTGCATCCCCAATGCAGCTACAGAAGGTAGAACTTGGACCCCACCCCAGTCTGACAGTGAAAGTTGTTTTGAAGTTAAAAGAGGAAGGAAAAACGTGATCTGAATGTCGTTGGAGGTTTACAGAAGGAAACCACTGATTGTGTTGGTTTTGATTTCCCCACAGCGGCTCCCTGCTGATGGTCGAAGGCCGGAACTTTGACTCTGTGCAGAACAAGGTGGTCCAGTACGAAGCCAAAAACCAACCACAGGAAACCTACCGACAGGTGAGCGAGCATTCAATAATATATAATACAGAGGAAAAGATAAACAGTCAAACATGTCTTTGTAGTAGGTTTTAAGTTTAAGAAGGATAAACTCATTGCTTATATATATGTTGTTTTTTTGTTGCATTCTATATATAATGTTGAGATTTTTATGGCACCAGAATCAAAATGGGATTAGTTGCCAAGATGACTCAAAACACGGTTGTTTTGACGATCCAGGTGTGCGAGGGTAAAGTGAACGCCACGCACATGGAGTGCCGGGCGCCTGCCCTGCCGGGAGACCACTCAGAGGAGAAGACGGAGATCGGGCAGATTTCCTTCAACATGGACGGAGCCCGACAACTTTGGAACAAGCGGTTCGACTACCACCCGGACGCCGCCCCCATTCCCTTTGAGAACGAGGAGCGCGTCCTGTACCTGAGCGAGGGAGACGATGAAGTCTCACTGCACGTATGTTCACCACTATATGTTCCTCACTATGCCTACTATTCACCACTGTGAGCACCACACGGGACTTGCCCCTCCCACACGACTCAGTGATGAATCACTTCTACCGTTTTACAAGCAAATTTACGAGCGGACACTGTATCAGTGAATTCAGATCAGGAGCAGGTAGGGGTTAAGGTGTCTTGTTCAACAATTCCTACACGTGGTCTGCGGATATAAGCGATCAAGCTCAGTTCTTAACAGCCGCAAAACATCAAAACATCCACTACATTATCCAACCTAGGCAGGGCCACTACACTCAAATAAAGGCTTTTAACACAAGACCTATTCTGCCTTTAACAGCACATCAATCTGAACACAGTGGATATATGCATGAAGATCACCATGACCATCGGAGGCGAAGACTGCCACGTCCGGGTCTTGACCAATGAGCTGACTTGCAGAATCCCAAAAGGCCTGGTCATACCTGCTGAAGGCCTACCTGTCCAGGTAATAAAGAAATAAACATCCCCCTCAATTGAGTTTGTTCATGTGATCTCATTAGTTGGCACACCTGTGGAACTCACCTGACGGTGAAGCCCAAAACACTGTAGTGATTTGCCAATCGCATGAACTAGGTTTTCCTTCGCTGTGTCCAGGTGTGCGTGAACGGGAACGTCACGGATATCGGCAAAGTGGTCTTCATGGACAACCCCAGCCGCACCATCATCGCTAGCATCGTCATGGGCATCCTGGCCGCCGTGGTCCTGGGGGCCACCCTGGCTTTGTTTGGGATGACCCGTTTGAGGAAGACGAAACAAGGTGAGGAGTCACTCGGCTGGTGTTGCTGCGGTTCAGTTCAACAATAACGGAACGTTATGGATTGTGTGACCACATTCATTCAGTATGTCATTCTATATTCCCTCACTTCTCTAGACAAGCTAGAGTTCCGTCTGTCGCGGATGTCCTCCCGCGGTCCCATGGGCAACAACGGAGAAACCTCACCTAGCGGAGACTACCGCAGAAGTACGTTCACTCCAAAAGATTCACAAATGTTTATTCACTCACTCGCTTGCTCACCATCTACTTTACCACTGTAATATGTCCCGTGAGGTACTGTCCTTTCATTTCTCCTCTCATTTGTCCTGACATGTTAGATCTGTCCAGCCAGACATCAGGTCAAGGGGGAATGTTCTTCCAGGGTCCCTGGTACGCGGCCAGCTTCGACCCGTCTGCGTCGCTCTCCTTAATACAACAGCCAGCACTGTCTATGGGCAGCCTTCGCTCTGACCTCCTGGAAGAGGTCAAGGATGTGCTGATTCCTGCAGAGATGCTGCGAGTGGAGGAAAGCCAGGTTATCGGCAAAGGTGAGAGGCTCTCAGGAAACGGTTGATTTGAGAGTTGGATTCCTGACTTGAAGTGATTTTCTTTTTTCTTTCATACCTTCTACACTTTCCTTTGAGGCTATCCGCAATAACCTTGAACCCCTGTTTTGATGCAGGTCACTTTGGCACAGTATACCATGGCTATCTGATGGACCACAAGGACGAAGAGATTCACTGTGCTGTCAAATCACTGAACAGTACGTGTATTTAGTCTCTACTTTGTCCAGCCAATGACGACGCTAACCTCCTGCCCTGTTTTGTCCACACTATGCAAAATACTGTGTTGACATGCTATGTGTTGTGTTAACAGACTATGTACACTGTGTGTTGTTGTGCCGTGTGTCAACAGCGAATGTATGTATGTGTATGTATGTATGTATGTGTAATGTGTTGTGTGAACAGAGTACATACAGTGTGTGTTGATGTGTTGTGTGAACAGCAGAAGCACAGTGTGTGTGTTGACGTACCATGCGTTGTAAACAGGGATCAGTGATGTGGCGGAGGTGGACCTGTTCCTGAGGGAGGGCATCATCATGAAGGGCTTCCACCACACCAACATCCTCTCCCTGCTGGGCATCATGCTCCCCAAGGAAGGGCTCCCCCTGGTGGTGCTGCCCTACATGAAGCACGGTGACTTGAGACACTTTGTCCGGTCTGAGAAGAGGGTGAGTCATCCTCAGATTAAGAAAATAACCTGGTTGAGCAATATGAGCATAGCCGAAATGCGCTGACCCGATGTCTCATGTGAGCGATAGAAATAGATTAGAGAGGTGACGTCACGATTGAATTCCCCGGTTCTTTGTTGCAGAACCCGACGGTTAAGGACCTGGTTGGGTTTGGCCTGCAGGTCGCCAAGGGAATGGAGTACTTGTCACAAAAGAAGTTTGTCCACAGGGACCTGGCTGCACGTAACTGCATGTAAGTGTGAATATTAATAATTGTCATTGGTATGGAACATAATAGCCCCTATCCTACCTGCAGCCTGTGCCGGTTATTTTAACACCACATGCATTGAAGCAGGTATTGAAAATGCCAGTATACGTTCTGTATATACGTTCTGCCAATTTCCCTGTGTCAGACGTTGTAACATTAACTGGTAAAGTTCTGGCACCGGCTGGTTTTAATCTAAATAAGGCAGAATACACAGCGAATACGACAGATATTGTTTTTCAAATTGCAGCTGTTTTGCTGCAAAAGTATACTACTATGATGGCATAGTCAGTGCTGTGTATATGGCATCCCAGTCAAATGGCGTAAATGTGTGTCTGTCTGCGTGTCTCCGTGAACAAGCCAAGAGGTGTTCTCGGATTAACAATTCATGCTTAATTCTCAGAATCGTATTACCTTGTTGTCTTGCTGAATGTATATTGAACTATTTCCGTTCTTTTGTTCGAAAATATTTGTTTTTGAAAACTAAAAAACTTCTATTGGATAAATTGTATTTATTGTATATTACCTGTATATTTTTTTCTCCAACCACCAATGTCTTTTCAGGCTGGATGAAAATTTCACAGTAAAAGTGGCGGACTTTGGCATGGCCAGGGATATATTTGACAAAGAATACTACAGCATACAAGACCATAAGAAGGCCAAGCTGCCAGTCAAGTGGATGGCCATCGAGAGCTTACAAACACAAAAGTTCACCACCAAGTCAGATGTGGTGAGTGTGCTTGCTGTCGTTGCCCTTTCATAGTCTTGTGAGACCATCCTGATCTGTTGAGTTCCCATTCTGCTTCCCCCATCAATTAATTGGCTTCTCCCAAAAATAACATCATAGGATCAATAAGCGCTCGGGGCAGGGGGGGAGCGAGGCCTTCCCACTCATGAAGAGCACCGCATTCCTTGGCCAGAACCCAAGGAAAGTGGAGCAATATATGGTGCAATCGAATCTGTTTTAATCTGAAATAGATAAATAGAATGAGGGGTGTTAAAAGATTAACAGAAATCTGCTCTTTCTTGCTTCGCTTCCAAACGGATTCGGCAAGAGTGAAGAGCGTCACTTATTTAGTTAATCTGATTGGCTGGAGTTTTTTGAACAACATAAGTTTGTGCCCATATTTGGAAATCAATTTCTGCTACGGCCAAGGCCAAGCTGATACTCAGTGCGAAACGGAAACCTGAATATCTGGATGGTCTCACGAGGCAAGCTTTTTCCCCCATCGCTTGTAAATATATGTTTATCATCATACGAGTTAATGTCTGTACAAAATGTCCCATGTGGCTGTTTCAGTGGTCATTTGGTGTCCTGGTGTGGGAGCTGCTGACCAGGGGAGCCACACCCTACCCGGACGTGGACCCCTATGACATCACGCATTATCTGCTGAAGGGCCGGCGGCTGGCCCAGCCCCAGTTCTGCCCAGACGCCCTGTAAGACGCCTGCTTCAAGTCCCTCTTGGCTAGCACTACGACGGCTCCTCTGAGAGACCTGAAGGAATACACAAATACAGATTTACAGAACTACAGAAATACAGAACAAATGCATGCATGCCAATCACTGTAACATATACTATTGTTCCGGATGTATTCGCTCCCAATGCCTGGAATGATTGAAGAAATGGGTCAGAAATGGGTCATAACAGGAATAAGCTGAAATAACACAAAAAAAACATTCAGAAAATGTTTTTCGTATTGGTCCTGAGTAGTCCAAGTATGCAATATCATATCATGTTGTCATAAGCTCCCAGAGATCTTTGGAAAAATACTTCATATTCCACAGAGATGGAAGCACTGACCTTTTCCTTCCTGCATTCCAAGCTGTGGGAGAAAATGAATACTTAAAATGTATCTTGGATGATTTATTCCTTTTAATATCCCTGTTATCGGTACTGTTCACTTATTCATTTCCCGTATGGATCATGACGTCGCTATCTTCCTTAAAGCAGCTGCAACACATTTAAGGGTAATTGCAGGGTTATTTATTGGAAATACCATAGCTATCTGTAAGCTACGAGTGAGTGAAATGCTCTGTGAGGATATCTGTTTCTAGTTGGTGCCTGCCTCTATACAAGACCCTTCCGAATTTAGATCTCACAGCTAATTTCTGACCAATTAGGGTGAATCATTAATGCCTGTCAATCACTGGTGTTTGAATTATGCAACACTTCAATAGTGGAGAGACTTGAGGGCTGATTATGGTTCCACGTCAACGCAAAGCAAGTGGGTTTACTCATTACATCCTTGGGTCCACCGCAAGGGCCTGACGCGTGCCTCCCAAAAAATATGAACCTTACGGGTTCACCACTGTATCCAAGCACCTGCGTGGTCCGTGCGTTGCGTCGACGTGGAACCATGATCAGCCCCTTAGAGAGGGAGCAACTCTGGAACCTTACCTACTGCATCTTTAATGTCTTCCTTTAACATTAACCCTCCCTAACATCCATCCATTAATTAATTCATCCATTCCTTCACGGAAGGTTCTCCATCATGATAGCGTGCTGGGAGCCTGAGCCCGAGTCAAGACCCCCCTTCCCGGCCCTGGTGCAGATCGTGCAGGAGATCATGGAGTGCCTGGAGGGAGAGCACTACATCAGTCTGAAGGTGACCTATGTGAACCTGGACCAGCCCAAGCCCTACCCCGCCTGGACGGCCTCGGTGGACGAGGCTGAGGAGTCGGACACCGGGTCCGACCAGGACTTATTTTAAACGCAGGGGCCCGCTCTGAGGGCCCCCTTCACATGACTGAGGACAGACAGACAGAAGGGAAGGACAGAGCTGTGACTGACACCCATCATGGCTCCGCTCCCAACTCTGAGGTAAACAATCAGTGGACCGGAGCAGACAGCGGCCCTGTGAATGATGGAACCACCAGTTCACTGGGCGTGACACTGGTGGTGAGATGTGCCTCTCTGTGTCACCACAATGGGCTTTTATTTTTACTTTTCTGTCCCTGTCCTATTCCCTGTATCCTGACACTGTTGGCGTTTATTCGTGTCACAATCGCAGCTCAATTGTAAATACTATTTTTTGTACATTTTTATATTGGTGTCTCTTGTTGCAGTGAAATGATTTAATATAATTCAGGGTTGCTTGAAATTATACTTGATTGTGTGTGTGTGTGTGTGTGTGTGTGTGTGTGTGTGTGTGTGTGTGTGTGTGTGTGTGTGTGTGTGTGTGTGTGTGTGTGTGTGTGTGTGTGTGTGTGTGTGTGTGTGTGTGTGTGTGTGTGTGTTTCTGAGTCTGTTTGGGATATTATGACATTCTAAGCATAAAACAGAGATCCTCTGATCTGGCACCACTCCCATCTTGTTTCATGGGAGAGACAAGCTTTGAAAACACAACTGTACGGACGGAGGCCAAAGAGACTTTGAAAGCCAGGCTCTGTGTCACGGTCCTGCTCAGCCCACAGAGACATTTAGAGACCCCCCTCCTCTGATCTGGCTGTAGGAGAGAAACTGGCTGGGGTAAAAGCAGTAGGACCTTTTCACCTGCAGAACCCGGAGACTCAAACAAATATTTTCAGTCAAGATAACCCCCCCCCCCCCCCCCTGTCCCTCTCTCTCCCTCCCTCCCCCTCCTCCTCCCTCT
>OMLJ01009210.1:4112-16760 GCA_900302595.1 Gadiculus argenteus | reverse complement strand
AACGAGGTCCAGACCTCTGTGACCTCATAGCTGGCTACAACCATGTTGGCATCCCCTGTTGACGTCAAGCCCTGCCCCACATTGCAGTACCCTTGTGAGTAGGATGTCAACCTTGCATGTGTGACCCATAGTGTGACGAGGGTCGCCTGGAGAACCTCAAGAACACTTGTGGGCTTCCTTCCCCTCCTCCTCCCAGACGATAGCAAGCCCTGAAACGGTTTCCTGCTCCTTTAGTTCTGCTCACTCCGTTACTGTACGTCATACATCATACATGGCAAGTCGAATAAACAAGTCAAACATGGACGGGCAGTCTAAATTCAGCAGGATTCCAGCCATGCAAAGTTGTTCTTTTAACCAAAATAAATATATATATTATTATTATTATTTTTTATTTTATTTTTTTTTACTAAAGCCTGAAAGCTACATTTACTTTTTGTGAGGTTGTGAAGTCCGGTTATGCGTATGGATTGGATGTTACATTCCGTTTCCCTTCCTGAATCCGTGCTTAACAAGATGATCATGTGCTAGAATAGCCAATCTAAAGTCCACAGTCCAGCTCTACAGTACCGAAGACTCTTGGTAGTGCTTCTCAGTATGTTGACGCACAGCCGGAGACGACGCAGAGGCTATCCGACAGGCTCTCCGGCTACGGAGAGGGCTGTCCGTCGCCTACGTACAGCACGTACAGCACAGGAGTATAAATCAGGCTTCAGTGATTGTAGCGAGGTATAGTTTCTCAGAAGTCAAACAAACGTAACAGAATAGGTTCCCCATATTTGATTTTATATAGGCAGATGGTCTTAATCATCTTGATTTTAAGATACACAGCAGATGATGTTGATGATACAAAGAAAGGTGGGAACAGGGAAACTTTGAGTTGAAGCTGCCCACTGACTACCCAGCCACTTGTTGGGCATTTGTTTCTCTGCCAGCTTTAGCAGCAGGTGATAGGCAGGGCACAGAGGTCTAGTGGAAGGTTTAGTGGCGACAGTGAAGAGGAACGTCTCTTTGGTGAGCAGCAGGGCGTGTCACCTGTCGACCAGGAGTCTGAAATAGCCCCCTCCAGCCCTTTGTTCGAGCTGCCATCAGCAGCCTCCCCTCGGCCCACTGAACCACACGGCAGCGGGTGCTGTGCCAATCGAGTCCCGGGGGCAGGAACAGCCCCTCTCAGCACTGTGGTGGAGACGCACTCAGCTGAACGGATCATATATTGGTGACATCAGGCCTTCGTCAGACCACAGACCTGCAGTCTGAGGCGTGGAGTACATGTCTAAAGAGACGACTGGCCTGCTACCAAGAAGGATGTTGATATTGGGGGACAGATGATATACACACCTACATTTCACTTTAGTTGAGGTTAGAGCAGGTCTGCACAGTAACAAAGAGTTGTAGTTGTAGACAAAGCTGGTGGTAACACAATACTGCCCATAACTCAGCAGGGAACAGGGTGCCAGCATGTCCTACACTTGTTGCCTTATTGTTTTCATGTTAAATCCACTCTTTAAGTATGTACAGGTACAGCTTTTCTCTTGGCACGCCTCCTGTGACGGGGACATTTCTGCAAATATCCGCTGCTTGTAAAGTTTAGTAGTTTCTATTGGAAACCTTTTGTTTGATTTCAGTTTCTCAGCAAGTTGTAAATCAACATGCACGTTTTCTCTTAATTGCAGCGTAATGTAATCAAGGTTTTATTGTGGAAGGGTGGAATCCACACTAAGTGAAATGCCTGCTCGCTGCCTGTAAGAAACCCTAAAGACAGGCTTCACTTCTCAGAAGTCCATTGTTCTGTATTTAGATGTTCAGAGACTCAGCTGACCTCAGCGTTTGCCTAAAACCAGCCTGTGTCTCCAGTGATTGGCAGACACCCACCCACTGGGAGATGAGAGTTCTGGGCACCACTGTAGGTACACTTAATGACTTGACATGCACACCTTGTGGTCCCTCCCAGGGATGGATGAACAATATGGCTGATGTAGAAAATATGTCACAGCTTGTAGATCTCATTGTGGCTCTTGAAGGGTGCAGAGTTTACACCAATGCACACTGGTGGAATCCCTGAATCTGTGCCAAGGGATTTACCCGCTCACATTCAGTGGTATGGGTTTGGTCTTTCACACGTCACCGACAGTGTGGCAACTCAACTTATTCTGCATGCTGGTGGACTAAAGTCCAGCAGCTGTTTGTGTGTGTCACACCCTAACCTGATCAGCACATGGGAGATCTTCTATTGAAATACATTTTGAATTCTCCTTTCTCCCCCCGTTCTATGTCTGTGTTCCCTAAAAGGAAATCTACATCAAACCTACATCAGAACTAGTCTTTTCCCTCAATTCTCGTTGTTGGATTCAAAGACTAGTTTAGCTAGTTGTCAGGGGGTCTTCCTACATCTGTCCTTGGTAGTGTGTACCACCAACTCTTGAGTCTGCCCCAGTCTAGGATAACCCATTAGTATTCTCTAAAGGTAGGCCTATATGTAGGCTAAGTCATTCACATGAAACTGTGGCACAGGCTGCACAGGCTGAACTATTTCCCCACTTTCCATGGCCTTTTATATACTATCAAGATGCTGAATTAGGTCACTGCAATTCAAATGTGCCAGAATTGGTCTTTTCCTTTGAGACAGGACTTTTAATGCCTCAAGAGTTCCTCCATTCCCTTCCGCCCCTTTCTTTCTCTTGTCATTGTCACTTTGCTCGGACCCTGAAGCTTGCTTGTGCAAATCATGGGCTGCCTTTCTATAAAGGCTCCATTAAGGATGGTTTCATGTGCAACACAATGTGATTCAATGGTGGCAGTCTCAGGGCAGCAAATCTTTTACATCCCCCTCTTTGGACATGCAATGTTTCTTCATTCTGTAAGCAGTGTAGCTGAAAACTCCCAACTACTGATAATCAGGACCACTCATTTGCCTCCCTTTTTGTTTTAGGATTCACACAAAGTACATGATGGTCTGGTGCAGCATTTTAGGCACTCTAGATATTTATTGTTCCACGCTAGTTTAAAACCAAAGTGGCTGGCTACACGTACATGGAAGTGTTTGATTAATCAGTGTTATTTATTGTGTTCACAGTTGGAGACAAGGTCCCTGCGGACATCCGTCTCTCTTCCATCAAGTCCACCACGCTGAGAGTGGACCAGTCCATCCTGACCGGTAGGGTGCTGGCTCCAGCCCACTTTTCATTCTCAGGGTCGTCTTATACACTGTTTTTTGAAATAGCTTTAATGAAACTGGGGTTTAGTGAATGACTCTTTGCTCATTCAAAAAACATTGTAGTGATTCTCAGAATACATGGTATGATCACCGTGATGTGAAGCAGACGGGGCTGAGTTGAAGACTCTGGTCTCTTCCAGGTGAATCCGTCTCTGTGATCAAACACACGGACCCGGTGCCGGACCCCCGGGCCGTCAACCAGGACAAGAAGAACATGCTCTTCTCTGTAAGCATTCTGCACCGATCACCTTCCTCCCGCTGGCCCAAAGGTTCTTCCAGAGGCCACGGGGGGTGTCTTGTTGTTGTTCCTCACGTTAGAACGAGAACCGTCTCGATGCCGCTTGACACATGCGAGACGTGTGAGCCGTGCACCTTTCTCGTCCTTCTCGCTCCGCAGGGCACCAACATTGCGGCCGGCAGGGCGGTCGGCGTGGCGGTAGCCACGGGCGTCAACACGGAGATCGGGAAGATCCGCGACGAGATGGCGGCCACAGAGCAGGACAAGACGCCGCTGCAGCAGAAGCTGGACGAGTTCGGTGAGCAGCTGTCCAAGGTGATCACGCTCATCTGCATCGCCGTGTGGATTATCAACATCGGCCACTTCAACGACCCAGTGCACGGCGGCTCCTGGATCCGCGGGGCCGTCTACTACTTCAAGATCGCCGTGGCGCTGGCAGTGGCGGCCATCCCCGAGGGCCTGCCCGCCGTCATCACCACCTGCCTGGCACTGGGCACGCGCCGCATGGCCAAGAAGAATGCCATCGTGCGCTCGCTGCCCTCTGTGGAGACGCTGGGCTGCACCTCTGTCATCTGCTCCGACAAGACGGGCACCCTGACCACCAACCAGATGTCTGTCTGCAGGGTGAGTCTCTGAAGGCGGGGCTTACCGTCAGCCTCCTCCTGCGGGCTGCTCATTTAAACACAGAACCAAAAAAAAAAATAATAATAATAATTTAGAACATACATATTTACATATTTATTATTATTCATTATTATTAATTAATAATTGACTGCAACAACCAAATATTAATTTGCAGCGACATTTTTCCATGTCCAAGGCTGAAAGACGTATTTTTATTAATCGCAAACAGCAGATAATGGGATGATGGAATTCGTTAAGATGAAAATGTGATGCAGGAGACAGTATCAGAGCGCGGCGCTGCTCTGATGGCTGCTGTTGGATAACTTGCAGTGGTGCCGTTGCATAACTGACCTTGCGTCACTGCTGCATAGCATTCAGCCTCTCCTTCCATCTCTCGCCTCTCTCTCGCTCTCGTTCTAATCCTCTTTCCCTCTTCCTTGTGACAGCCCATAGCTGCTTAGCCTAACACACGCACAAAGACATGGGAGTCTTTCAGCTTAATATTCTTTTATCGCCTATGCGTTGGGTTTCCTGAACACAATGACTATGCAGTTCTCAGAATAGTTCCTCAGTTCCGTCCCCGGTGTCCCAGACCCTCACTAAGAGTTCACCAGTGCCCTGCGTTCCCCCTTATCAAGATGGCCACGGGCTGCATTCTGGAATGTGTAATTCGCTAAGTAATGGACTTGTCAAGTGATATGATGGCATGCATCCCACTGCCAGCCAGGATATTTACTTTGGCTCACGGAGATGCTGCCGACGTTATTTACGAGGGGAGAGCGTAATGCCCTTCTAAGCACATGTAGCCGGCCCACCCACTGAGGCCGTCCCCAGAGAAACACGGCCACAGCTGGAACCGTTTCCCCCGGCGCTCCTATGGCCTGGCGCTCTCTGCCTCCCTCTGCTGCTGTGCTCGGGAACCTCAGGCCTTCTAACCAAATACATGTATAGAAAAAATATATATAAAATATGTATATAAGAAAAAAATATATAATTTTTTTTACAGAAATGTTTTGGCACTATTTTGGCCTCTATCTCTACAGTTTCTTGACTGTCTTACTTCTTGGTGCTGGAACACCCAAATTTCCCCCGGGAGAAAATTGGGTTTTATCTTATCTTATCTTATCTTATGTGGTTAACGAATTGATTGACTGTTTGATAGCAATAGCTGCTCTTAAACACAAGCATACCTTTTCGGCAAAAACCTTTAAACAAGACGCATGTTTTTGATAGTTTGGGACGTTTGGGAAACACTGTTCTAACCCTAACCTCTGCTGCAGCGCTCGGGAGCCTCAGGCCTCTAACCTTAACCTCAGGCCTCTGGGTGTCCTCTAAAGTTTAAACCTAACCTCAGCCTCTGGGTGTCCTCTAACCGTAAACCTAACCTCAGCCCCTGGGTGTCCTCTAACCCTCCATTCCTCCTCCTGTGTTGTCAGATGTTCATCATGAACCAGGCGGCCGGGGCCGACGGCTCCCTGACGGAGTTCACCATCACGGGCTCCACCTACGCCCCTGAAGGAGAGGTGTAAGTGTTGCTGACGCGGCCCACCGCCCCACACACACACCTCTACACACACGCACCTCTACACACACGCACCTCTACACACAGACCTCTACACACCTCTACGCACACACACCTCTATACGCACACACACCTCTACACACACGCACCTCTACACAGACCTCTACACACCTCTATGCACACACACCTCTACACACACGCACCTCTACACAGACCTCTACACACCTCTATGCACACACACCTCTACACACACGCACACCTCTACACACACGCACCTCAACACACAGACCTCTACACACCTCTACGCACACACCTCTATACGCACACACACCTCTACACACACGCACCTCTACACACAGACCTCTACATACCTCTACGCACACACACCTCTACGCACACACACCTCTATACACACACACACACACACCTCTACACACACAGATTTCTACACACAGACCTCTACACACACACATCTATACACACACACACACACACCTCCACACACACACCTCCACACATGCCTCAGACACGGTGCAGTGAGCACACAATGCAAACTGCTCCTCCGTTTCCCTCCAGGTACCATGATGATAAACCGGTCAGAAGCTCCCAGTATGATGCTCTGGTGGAGCTGGCCACCATCTGCGCTCTCTGCAACGACTCGTCCCTGGACTTTAACGAGGTAGGGCCTCCGTCTCTCCCTCCTCTGTTTCCATTAGCGTTACCTAGTGCAGGCCTGCTCCGTGATCCTCACTGCGCTCTGTGTCGTTCCAGGCCAAAGGAGTGTACGAAAAGGTTGGCGAGGCCACCGAGACCGCCCTGACCTGCCTGGTGGAGAAGATGAACCCCTTTGACACAGAGGTCCAGAACCTGTCCAAGATCGACCGAGCAATGGCCTGCAACTCTGTAAGTTGACAAGCTGACACCCAAGCCGCACTTGGAGGTACTTTCCTGCAGATTTAGCTGATGTGTGTGTGTGTGTGTGTGTGTGTGTGTGTGTGTGTGTGTGTGTGTGTCTCCCAGGTCATCAAGCAGCTGATGAAGAAGGAGTTCACCTTGGAGTTCTCCAGGGACCGCAAATCCATGTCGGTCTTCTGCACTCCCAACAAATCCCGCTCCTCCATGGGCAAGATGTTTATCAAGGTAAGGATGCTCTTGATCATTTTACTACAAACGCCACGTCATTGTATTCATTAATTAGTGTGCCAGTTTTACACAAATTCCTTTAAAACTGGGGCAGCCAGTTTTGTAGACGCTGCCACACCGAACATTTATAGAACCTAGTTGAACCTACTATAGAAGTTATTTTTATAAAAATTCAATGTTTTTATTATTTAGCCGAGGCTTTTCATTTAGTTTTCATTCGCGTTCTAGGAACAAATTGTTACATAAATGGAACAATAAGAGATTTATTAACTGTTTGTGATTGGCTGATTTAGCTTGATGGATAAGGGGCGATGGGGACTGATTTAGCCTGATGGATAAGGGGCGGTGGGGACTGATTTAGCCTGATGGATAAGGGGTGGTGGGGACTGATTTAGCCTGATGGATAAGGGGTGGTGGGGACTGATTTAGCCTGATGGATAAGGGGTGGTGGGGACTGATTCAGACGGATGAGGAAGTAGACAATGATGGTTTATTTTAACAGGGCGCCCCAGAAGGCGTGATCGACCGCTGCACCCACGTGCGCGTGGGCACCAGTAAGGTCCCGCTCACCCCGGCCATCAAGGAGAGGGTGCTGGCCACCATCCGGGACTATGGAACGGGCCGGGACACGCTGCGTTGCCTGGCGCTGGCCACCCGGGACAGCCCCCCCAAGGTGGAGGACATGAACCTGACGGAGACCGCCAAGTTCGCCTCCTACGAGGTGAGCCCCATCTCTGTCTACCGGATTCAGTTTGTCCAGCACGGGTAGCATCATGTGGTCTCTGAGTCATAGAGGAGCCCGGATGTGCTCTGTGACTCAGACACCTGGAGAAGGGATCCCTGCTCCCAGAGACGGGGTTAGACACCGTATAGCGCCACCATGTCCCCATGTCCCCATTCATTACTCCGTTCCCTCCCCCCAGTCGGACCTGACCTTCGTGGGCTGCGTGGGCATGCTGGACCCCCCCCGCCAGGAGGTGGCCGCCTCCATCAAGCTGTGTCGCCAGGCGGGCATCCGTGTCATCATGATCACTGGGGACAACAAGGGCACGGCCGTGGCCATCTGCCGGCGCATCGGCATCCTGCCGGCGATGGGCGACGCCGACCACCTGGCCTTCACCGGCCGCGAGTTCGACGACCTGTCGCCGGCCGCCCAGCGCGATGCCGTCACCAACGCGTGTTGCTTCGCCCGCGTCGAGCCCTCGCACAAGTCCAAGATCGTGGAGTTCCTGCAGGGCTTCGACGAGATCACCGCCATGGTGACTATGAACGCCGCCGCCGCCGCCGCACGCGTCTGGTTTCTTACTGACTGCTGAATGAATGAGAATGAGCAGCACGGTCAACACCGCACCAGAGGAAGAGCGCTTGACGGATGTTTGGGAGGAGCATCTGAAGACATGAGTGATGACTACATGATGATGATGATGATGATGATGATGATGACCACCACTCGCTGGTTATTCTTAACGTCCTGCGTTTCCTCCTCAGACCGGTGACGGGGTGAACGACGCCCCGGCCCTGAAGAAGGCGGAGATCGGCATCGCCATGGGCTCCGGGACGGCCGTGGCCAAGTCGGCCTCGGAGATGGTCCTCGCTGACGACAACTTCAGCTCCATTGTGGCGGCGGTGGAGGAGGGCCGCGCCATCTACAACAACATGAAGCAGTTCATCAGATACCTCATCTCCTCCAACGTGGGCGAGGTCGTCTGGTGAGGGCAACTCGACACACGCACACACACACTCGCACTCTCACTGGACTCCCTCGAATTCAGTTACTTACCTCGTAGACTGGAGTCTGAGTTCACTCACTGGACTCACTCACTCACTGGACTCACTCACTGACTGGACTCACTCACTGACTGGACTCACTCACTTACTCACTCACTGGAATCACTCACTCACTCACTGGGCTCACTCGCTCGCTCGCTCACTCACTCACTCACTCACTGGACTCACTCACGCACTGGAACCTCAAATACTGGAGTCACTGATTAATTGGACTCACCCACTCACTGGACTCACTCACTCACTGGACTCACTCACTCACTGGACTCACCCGCTCACTGCTCTCACAAGCACTGTCAGTCCGTCACGTTGACTGTGTGTGTGTGTGTGTGTGTGTGCAGTATCTTCCTGACAGCCATCCTGGGTCTCCCTGAGGCCCTGATCCCGGTCCAGCTGCTGTGGGTCAACTTGGTGACAGACGGCCTTCCCGCCACCGCCCTGGGCTTCAACCCCCCCGACCTGGACATCATGGACAAGCCCCCCCGCAACCCCAAGGAGCCCCTGATCTCCGGCTGGCTCTTCTTCAGATACCTGGCCATCGGAGGTGCGCTTCTGATTGGCTTACACGTCGACCTTCTATGCACACTAACAATGGACACACAGTCACTACACCCTGGTGGTAACTATGAGGCCGCCATGTTGGTTCCTGTGCGTTGAGAGGGATTCTGGGGGTTTCTCTTCCAGGGTACGTGGGTCTCGGCACCGTGGGCGCTGCCACCTGGTGGTACCTGTACGACGACACGGGTCCACAGGTGTCCTTCTATCAGCTGGTGAGATGCAGAGCGTTGAACGGACACTGCCGCACCATTCTGCTTTGTCTTTCTAATTTTTAAACCGTTACGTTTTGAAGTTTTTAATTGTTTTGCTGGAGGCTTCTGGGTTTAATCCCTGACGAACGCAGCCCACCTGTAGACCTCCTTCAGAAAGATGCCCACCTTCTTTCGATCTACTTAGTGACTAAATAAAGACTAGTATGTTCAAGTTCTTTATCATGTCATCAAGTGCACACAACACACATGCAGTAGCACTCATTGCTGGCAATGAAATTCAAGTGTTCCAAGCTCTCCTCGACAGAGTAAATACAATAAAATAAATACAGTAAAGTAAGTAAAAATAAAAATACCTAATTGGAAACGGTAAAGCATTGAGATCCAACCTATAGACTCAAAGAGATGAAGAAGTTCTTAGATCCAGGTCGGTTCATTTTAAATACAAAAGTAGAAGAACAAAAGCACATCTTCCCCTGCTTGCACTTGGCTCCCCGCTGATTCCCATTGCTCCCGGTCTCCCTCTACAGAGGAACTTCATGCACTGCGGCGGGGACAACCCCATATTCGAGGGGGTGGACTGCGAGGTGTTCGAGTCCCGCTACCCCACCACCATGGCGCTGTCCGTGTTGGTCACCATTGAAATGTTCAATGCACTGAACAGGTCAGTGGTCCGTCCCTCTGTCCGGGGGGACATTGGCTGGGACTTGCATGGAAGCCACATGGAGTGTGATCACTTTGAATGGAGAGCTGTGATTTATTTGTCATCTGGGCACCATGAGCTTATGAGAGAGCTGATTACAAATTAAACATGGCGCCCAAGAGAGCTGCTAATGATGGGAGTTTAACCCTAATAGGGTGAAAACATGAAACACGTTTTTATGGAGTGTGTCAGATGGTAATGGTGTTAAAATTGTTCATGAAAAGAGGACCTTCTCATCAACTCATCCCATAAAAGCTCTGCCTTCAATTATACTTGAGATAAAGGCCTCTTGTGGCTGGTGTTCTTCTGCCTAACTGACGGAAGACGACCGCGCCAAATGGTTTGTTTACATCACAGTGGGCTACCAATCCACTTTGGTTTAATTGTCGGACTCCCTTAGACAAGTTGGCCGCGTTCACAGCTCCCTGTAATGCATCGTTGTTTTGTGTGTCTGATCACTTCCATCGCTGATGGTGTGAACCGCTCGGTCTGCATCTCATCCACAGCCTGTCTGAGAACCAGTCTCTGATCCGGATGCCTCCCTGGGTCAACTTCTGGCTGCTGGGAGCCATCATCCTGTCCTTGTCCCTGCACTTCCTCATCCTCTACGTGGAGCCCCTGCCTGTGAGTACCGGGCCCTCGCAGGATCCCCAAGTTTGAATGAACTCAACTTTAGCATAGCAAAATAATGACATTGTAATTATAGGTCATTGAAATTTTGCCTTCTGATTGCCACACATTAGTTAGCAATTGTTGTTGTTAATTGCCCTCCAAAAGATGGATTTTCCTGGGACAAATGTGAACACTAATTTGAGCCCATCAGGCAGCAATGCCAATTAGTTGCAGTCTCTTGCGGCCCAGGCAGAAACCCAGCCAAATTAGAGTAACTGCAACATACATTCATTTCATAACAGTAATACATTTAATTTATGTAGCTCTTTTCTCATAGACACTTCATTAACATTGAATTGGAATGCTTTTCTACATCTTGAAACTCATGTGCAATATCATCATTGTTTTAAAAGTGGTTTAAAATGCGCTGAGGCATTAATTTTTCTACTGAGAATATTTTTGCATAATAGGTTTAGGAGGAATGAAAGGGCCCAATATTCACATTTTCACATTTACACATTAAAACATTCAGAGATTTAGAGGTCCATTCAGAGGTCCAAAAAGGACAGATTGCATGGGCCTCCATGTTTTCTCACTATATCGGGGAGGGTTACAATTCTTCACCTTCAACTTTCTAGAACCTTCATCGTAAAAAAAAACAAAGAAATTAATGTACATTGGTACATTAATGTAAATGTACCAATTAATTTCTGATTGGACGGTCATCAAATCGAGGCCTTCTGATTGGCTGATCACTGAACCGCTACATATGGTCTACAGTTGATCTTCCAGGTGACTCCTCTGCACTGGTCCCAGTGGATCGTGGTCCTGAAGATCTCCATCCCAGTCATCCTATTGGACGAGGTGCTGAAGTGCATGTCCAGGCACCACCTGGACGGTGAGCTCAGCCACCCTGATTCAACCGCCTTCCGGTTGTGGAAGCGAGGTTTTGGAGTGTGAAACTCAAAATAATCGAATACACAGATAGTTGTCTAGTACGACTGGATATTTTGACTGGAAAAAAAAATATCCAGCCGTACTAAACTATCTATCTTGTTTATGGATTTGTTTTTGCAATAACAAAATGAGATCAATGTATATGAAATATATATATATGTCTTGTCTCGTGGAAATCTTTGCTGTGCTGATATTAACCATCATGCCTCATGTTTTTTCTTTGATTGACAGGTGATGATGCGCACAAATATAGAAGAAGGCAGAAGTCTTAGAACACACACACACACACACACACTGACACACACTGACACTGACACACATAGACACACACATACACACACACACACACACACACACACACACACACACTCTTCCAGCCAGAAAATGCATGATCAGTCATCCCTCCACCCGTCCAACCACCACTAGAAGCGAGCGCTGGATGCCCATGGGGGAGCTGCAGCGGGGGCACTGGCTGAGTGAGCAGGCCAATGGGTGGGCAGCATATTCACGGTTGCTAGAGAGAGAGAGAGAAGTACAGTACAATGCAGACCCAGTCAGAGTCATGTGCTTTTTAAGCGATCCTTTCTGCTTGTTGTTGGATAGCACAGTCAAAGAGATATATGTATGCACAAGCTGGGCTTCAGACGTTAAGGTTAATTTGGGGGGGGGGTTCGAGTTGAGTCGGGTAAAGGGGTTTCCTGGCATCAGCACAGGGGCCCTGAGAGGAGACGGACACGAGGACCTGGTATTCACACGTTTCCATCGCAGCCCCTTTTTGTTCAGGCAAGCCGAAACACACAAGGCGTTATGCGTTCACAACTAGAGCCTTGGCTTTGCATGGGTAAGGCCACGTCAAACTACACTACAGGCTTCCTCCCGTCCGGCTGCAACGCGGCTTCTTCACGCCATCACTTGCCCTTCCTTGCGGTTCCCTTCACTCTTTCACCGTTCACCGTCTCCGGCCATGACGCTGGTTTCAAGACGCTGGGCCCGGATTTGGGTGTAAAATTGTACACATGGACACTCACTGACTCTCACACACACACACACACACATACACACTCAATCGCACAGTCCCTCACTGAC
>OMLJ01009201.1:2862-15114 GCA_900302595.1 Gadiculus argenteus | reverse complement strand
CAGACCATCATTCATTTTTCAAAGCTGTGAAAGGATATTACACAGAGAGACACGGTCGAACACAAAGGCCTCAGGATTAGGATGAAAGCCCAACAATCTGTGATGGTGCGTCAACCAGAAAGCTACTTTGATACCCTCAACCTGTTTTTTATGAAAATTCATGGGCACTATTAGTCACTTTCTCAGCAGCATTCATTCTTTCTTCTCTTCCAATAAGTTGCCTAACAGTAAACAGACACCGGTCAATGTCTGACCCAAAAGTTGAAGAGTACCAGAGAGGTGCAGCTATTGAGATGTCACAATGATGAATCAGGAGAGAAAGGTTAACTACCCGATGGGAAAGTCCACGTCTCCTCCGCGGTCCGTCATGTAATAGAGGCCGAACTTGGCTAGCTTTACATTCCCCTGTGAACACGAAATTCAAGGTCACCGTCAAATGTATCTCCATAGCCCTTACCCACTGTTACAGTCTCAAAGGGGGCTGTTTTACATCGGACAACATTGCTTATGTTCAACGATCCTATTTATCTACGTGGATTAGATGCAGACAAAGCTGGCTTTACCTTGTGGTCCATGAGCACATTGTTTGGAGCCAGAGCTCTGTGCACCATGCCGTGCTTGTTCATGAACTCAAGGCCTTCCAGCACCTCGTAGGCCACCTTGAGCACCATGTCAGGGCTGGAATGAGAGGACAAACCAGGCACAGTAATGCATCCATTAGCAGTGGGTAGGCCAAAGGCCTACTTCCGCAGAGTCTCAATGTTTCGCCTTTATGTGTTGCCAGAGTCAGGCCCGGCCTTTCCAACGGGACACGACCCCAGAACACTTCACGCGACACACAACTATCAGGATAATAAGTTATTGTGTAATATGCACGTGAACTGTGTGTGGATCCCCCATCCCTACCCCCATGTTGCCCCATTATTATTATTATTATTATTATTATTATTATTATTATTATTATTATTATTATTCACATTTGCACAATAACTCAGTTCAAACAAATTCATTTGAAAGAAGAGATGTCTACATAGGAGGTATTTGATACATTGCTAGTCAGAGACAACAGTACCCATCATACCTTGCTGTTTTCCCCTGTCTCTGGAAATCACTTAAGCTGCTCTCATAGTGTTCTGCAACAACAACCAGACGCTCTATAGGGGAATAGCAAAAAATATAAACAATTATTCATGGTATTATTCAGGAAAATTAAGTTAGAAATTGATTGAGTTTTTATGAAAATGTATGCATAAAGTTATTGTTGACTATTGACTTGGAAAAAAGGATCCTAATAATGATATAAAATTATATAACCTTGTTTAGTTTGCTAATAGGTCGTTTAAAAGGCCTTTGTATAAATTATCCTTGCACCTTGAGCTTCCCATAATGTGAACAATTCCCTATACGAATCATGTACTTCCAGGGAGGAGTTATCAGCCTCACAAGTCACTTTGGATTAGGTTTTGTCATTCAACTGCCTTCATTGTGGAGGAAGTTGAATTAATACATCCATATGTAATCGTTCTTGAGGGTTAGACGCAAGTGTATCCACTGTGCCCTACCTAATATTTATATAATTATCTTACAGGGTAATTAAAGTCGGACATACCGTGTTTTCCCCTGGAAATGTCCACATATTGGCAGAGTCTTGGGTGAGTGAAGGTCTTCAATATTTGGAATCGCCCAAGGATCTTGATGGAATTGGGGGTGAGGGGTAAACCGTTGCTCCCACAGACATCATGAGGAAGAGCCGAGGCGAAGAAGGTGAAGGCGCCCAGCTGAGCGTCGCTTAGAGGTCTCATTGTACCCCGGGCTCAGTGATTCCTAGGGACCCAGCAACCCAGAGTTTAAATACAGTTTGAATCACTATTATAGACACCGATTAAACAAACGGGGTATATGCATGATGCTTCTTGGGTTTGTTTGTCAAGGACACGTTAAGGTGTTAGAGAAACAAAAAATACAAAATTCAGTTTGTGTACGTTTTATGAATCTTAAGATTGTGACATACCGGTAGGTATTATATAGATCAGTTAACAGTTGACATGGCAGCATGCATGAAGAGCAACAGTCAATCATCCACGTTAGAAAAACGCGTTGTATCATTCCAGCATGTACTATACCTGTACATTATCCGTTATTTACAGGTTGAAAACGTTAAATGTCATGCAACTTCAACTCTCCACCACTCACCACTACCAAGGTAGCAATCTAGTCCTACATCGGTCCTGTGATACCCGACATGGCACAGGTAGTCCTACTCACCGTAAATGTTAGCGACTCCTCGTATTGACAGAATACAATTTAGCTTTGTATTGATTTAGTCTACAAATGAATATTGTAAACACTTCCGAAACAGCTGAGTGAACGTGATCAATGACGTCTGCATTGTGCGACAAAGTAATCCCCCCACACAACTACCAACACCGGTCAGTTTGTACAATACAAAACGAGTTATAAATTACAGTGATATCTGAAATATTTATTTTAATGTTTAATATTTTGCATCAGGTGGAATATGTAATAAATGGTGGAGATTTATGTAATTTTATAAAGGCGATTACAAAGACTACTAAAAAGAAATGTGTGCTGTAGATCTGCAAAACATCTGTTTTCCTGAAGTCCACCAGAAACAATGGACGTGTGGTCTATCCGGATAACATTGAGTTTCATATATCTGACCAGAATAAGGTTCTCGCTGCCTGACAGCTGGGGATATTCGTCAGGGGGCTAACGTTACCTTCAGAGAAACGTGTTGGAAGGCTTTCGGACAGTAAGTCAATGTGAGTTTAAAACGATGTATTTATGCTGTCTTTAGTTCATCATACTACTGGTTTACTTAGCGCGACGTCTAACAATGTATACAGGAATTTAAGCATTGCTATCGTTAGATAGGCTAACGGTATTTGTAATATTCACATGTCATAAATCCTAATTTAAACGAATAAACGTTAGCGTACCTATTGCATCTTATTATACAGGAGTTTTTTTTTCTGTTTTTCTTAATACCCACACGCATGCACCACAAACGTGCATAATACACAGTCAAAATCAAAGTAACTTTTAATGTCAATTCAGCAATATGTACAGGACATACTGAGGATCGAAATTACGATTCTCTCAAAACTCATGGTGCAAAATACATCAAATAAATAAATAAATATGTTTAAAAGCAAGTGTTTCACTGTACGGTTGTTGACTGATCATAACTGATTTAAACTAATTAATAATGACCACAATCACGAACACACACGTTTATCTTTATCAAGACACAACCAGAGGTCTGCAGTGTGATGCATCAATCAAACAAACAAATGATAGTTTTAATCTTACATTTCCAGACATTTCCTCTGTTGTGCAGTGCTGCACCAATCCGTGTGATAAGATCTGTGAGTGGTTTTGCTTTATTCCTATTATTACAACTCATCCAAATCCAGTTATTTGACAGAATTGGCTATTGCTGCCTCACATCTCCTGAAGCTGGGCCAGGCTCTGGGCTCCCTCTTCCAGAGGTAATCCAAATGAGATCAGCTCTTTTTGTGGCAGGCGTTATTGCTCCACGACTGGTCCTGTTTAAATAAATTCAAGAGCCCCACTGCTTTGATCCTTGATATTATCAACTCCAGCTTTTTTATGTTTCTAATTTCCGCATCCCCAACATTTTGTTTTCATCTGGGTCCAGCTGTTGTTTTGCTGCCCGGCCTTGCACTATGTGTAAGATGTTTTCTTCTTCTTAAAACTTGTGACTTGTAAAATAACTTCCTGGCCCTCTTTGTATGAATAAGTAAAATTGTCAAGCTCCGATGTTTGTAAGGTGTTTTCTATGCAGGGCTAAACTGCTCTAAAGCAACATTTAGTCCTAAGTGACACAAAGCAGGCTGGTTTTCTGTGTAAACACAGAAAAACCAGCAGCCCACCGTGCCAAATCACAGTTGAAAGGACAGATTGCTTATTGTTTATTATAGGCAAACAGAAGTAAACGAAACGTGTATAATGTTGCATTCTGTGTTGCCACATCATTATGTTGTTACAGTGTTACCCATTGACCCAGGAATGTGTTGGGGTAATGCTGTGCTTCTTGATGTCTGCAGAGAGTAGAGACTAAGGCTGGCTTTACATGACGACGATCCCGGGGGAAACCGACAAAATATTTGATCAGATATGCCTTTCGTTTAGACGGCAACAGCGTTTTCGGGGTTTAAAATTGCAAAAGAATGAACCCACCCTCCAGAGTAGAAACACTCCACCATTGCGTGTCCGTCTAAAGAGTTAACAACGCAAAAGTGTGCTCTGAGCTGCTCATGCTGGCTCACGTCGCGTATGCGTTGACGTCACATCCATGTGCTGTACAGGCAAACAACAACAAACATGGAAGTTTCAACGTATGCGTGTGCTCTTGGTGGTGTTGTATGGCAGTGCTTCACAGTACCACCTAGCCACCTGGCATGCATACTACATCAAATTTCACACACTTTTGCGTCACCGTGTGCATGTGGATTTCCACCCAAAGACGCTTGTCTAAACGCGGAATAAAGTGTGTGTGTGTGTGTGTGTGTGTGTGTGTGTGTGTGTGTGTGTGTGTGTGTGTGTGTGTGTGTGTGTGTGTGTGTGTGTGTGTGTGTGTGTGTGTGTGTGTGTGTGTACATGTGAGATTCCCCTCACACTTCCCAGTGAGGTAGAAGCCAGCCATGCATCAAAAACCGCATGTCTTTCTTTTGTTTTGTAAGGCACCTGCTTTGAAGTTGACTCGTGCTTTCTTTTGGCCCTGCAGGTTCTTAGCCCGCTCCTTGGTGAAGATGTCGAGCCACAATCCCCTGGTGAGGTTGGAGCAGAGAGCCGTGGAGGCTGACCGCCTCATAGAGTACCTCACACAGCAGGTCCAGCTCCTCAAGGACAAAGCCGGTAAGAGACGGCACGAGACACCAGTGTGCACTCAGGTAGGGCTGCAACTACGAATCGATAGAATCGATTACTAAAAGCGGTGGCAACGAATTTAGTCATTGATTCATTAAGTCGCGCGGTAAATGTAACTCGTAGGCACGGAACTGTTTACAGAAGCCGACACCGACAAGTCCATGCTTCATGCACTGCCGCAGCGAGCCTTCCACGCGCTATAGTGTGAGCGACCACTGGGGGTGGGTGGGTCTGTCTGTTACTTTATTGTTATTTTTAAAGCACTTACAGCTTTAGCTGTAATTTATTAAAAACTATCTTACTTACATGTAGTAGGTGTAGCCTATCACACAATCATATGGGGCGGAGCCCTCCTAAAAGCGGTCCCCTCGGAAACAATACACTGCCACGACTCGGCCTACATAAATAATTATCTTTTGAAAAACACAGGCAAAAATCTTCAAAATCAAGGATGCACAAACAGATCGACCGATTAATCGATTAATAAAATAATCGTTAGTTGCAGCCCTACACTCAGGACACTTCAATGAGTTTATCTCTTTTTAGGGCGGTTTCCTGATCAGCAGAAAGCATGGTCTGGTTGTGATAAGGGGGGTTAGACTCCCTGCCGGAAGGTTGCGGGTTCGATCCAACAATGTCAACAGCCGATCTTTGAACAATATGCCTTTAACCCTAACTGCTCATTGATGACCAGTACCAGCAAAATTTGTTAAATTGTATATTTTTGACATTCTGCTTTACATTTAGTATCAAAATTAGAAACATTTTAAATATTTAACTTCCGAGAAAACTGTCCTAGAAGACTTTCATAATTATTTTCTCCCCAATATCTTTGCATATAGAATGTAAAGGTAGGGGAAAAAACAATTTGTATTTCCTTTTAGACTGTATATCCATGCATTTGAGTTAGCAGCCTACAGAGGCATGTAGTAGCACACAGTTCTAAGCCTGTATTCTTCGGCCTTCAATGAGCCACATGTTGGACAGTGAATTATCTGGGAGGAAGGTGCTGTGCAGTATCACTCTGTCTGGCATCCACTGGAAATATAGTGGTACAGGTCAGCATGACTGTCTGACATCCACTGTAAATATAGGGGTACAGGTCAGCATGACTGTCTGACATCCACTGTAAATATAGTGGTACAGGTCAGCATGACTGTCTGACATCCACTGTAAATATAGTGGTACAGGTCAACATGACTCTGTTTGACAGCCACTGTAAATATAGTGGTACAGGTCAGCATGACCCTTGACAGGAATCCCCTGTGAATCCAGTGGTGCAGGTCAGGCTGACTCTTGACAGGAATCCCCTGTGAATCCAGTTGTGCAGGCCAGCGTGCGGGAAGAGAAGAAGCTGACGGCGGAGAACGCCAAACTCAAGCAGGACATAGAGGACTTGAAAAGGCAGCTGCTGGAGAAGGAGAGGAAAAGAGGAGGTAGGTGACACCTGGTTTGCGAAACCGATTTCTTTCCTCCAGATCAAATGAAAGACGGCTAACCTTGATGTTGTCCGCCAGGTCGTTTCACACGAGCCGCGGGAGAGGAGCGTGCGTGGCTGTGCTCCGGCTCCATTGTCCTAGCGTTGAAATAGCAATGATAACATCTTTTGTGTTCTCGCCTTGACGTATTATTAACAGATCCGTTTGAAAAGTAGCCCGTTGTGTTTTTAAGATCGCCCATTAGTTTAATAGGGAACGCATGTCAGCCCGAATAGCTTTCATGTGATATTATGGTTGAGATTGAAATGCATGCGCCAACACGGCTCTGCTATTTATTTATTTGCGACAGTCTTTTAGGAAGCGGGAATTAAAAGACAATGTAGGCCTGTCAAGGAAAGACCTGGTATATTGTTTTGTTTCGGAACCATGCAGGAATGCACCACAATACTGGTGATTAGATGATTACGGATTCAATGTTGACGTTTATTTTGGAGTTTGATTTCATTGGCTAGGAAGTGCCAGAGAACGCTGTCGTGCTTTGTAGAAAAGCTGGGATAGATCTAAAGCATCTCATTCATTGTGATTTAAGATGAGACGGACACTAAGGAATACAAAATTGGGAAGGACATGGAAGGAATGCTGATTCCACTTTTGGGGGCTTAAAAATACATGCATAAGGGTAAACACATGCATGGCTCTTTACGTAAACCTTAGTTGTTTTCTGCTCTCAAGTCAGAAACATGCAATTTCCAATTAAGGGGAACGCACCGTTCCCAACAGTGAGGCACCCATGCAGACCACTGTTGATGTAGAGGGGACCAAAACAGAAAAGCCCTTCTGTTGTTCTTCCGTCCACGTGAAGATTGATTGGAGACATCGTTTCCAACTCTGTTACCCAATGTCCCTGTTTCCATCAACTCTTGACACAATGTCATTTTCCAATCAAAGGTGTTTTCATCCGGACGCCAGCGTTCCCCTGGTGGGCGTATAAATACAGTGCTGCTGAAGCCAGCTGTTAGAGGAGGAGGAGGAGGAGGCGGCAGAGGCGGTGAGGTGGATGAGACCTGTCTGTCATGGCAGTATGTATCACAGAGATACCACCGTAACACTTGGCTCATCCCCTCGCCCTCACATTCGCAATGCATGATCCACCTGACACATGCCAGGTGTCTGCAGTGTTGGCGAGCGGCTAGACTGAGTGTAGTACATCACAAGTAATGTTGGATTAATCTGTTTCACAATAAAAACAATGTAGTGTATGAAATATTTTATTCAGTGAACCTCTGTGCGACCAAGATATAGTGCAGGGAGCATGGGTGGGTTTCCCAGGTCTGCTCTTCCTCACGTTGTGATCCAAGGAGCTAGACCACATCGACAGGTGTCCAGGCTCGCGTTCTGATTGGATTACATAGGTGCGTGGACAGGAGTCAGGGTACAATGCGGGCAGACTACTGGTAAGGTTGTTAACACCATGCCTGCACGATGCCCACCAGGATACTCCTCCGTCTCCTTCAAGTCTCCACTGGGACTCGTACTGGTGATGGCGTCTCAGAATTTGCATCGAGGTGTCAAGGGTGGACGCCAGACCTGTGTTTCGAATGTGGCACGTCCCATCACAACGATGGCATCGAAACCAAAAGTATAACCCAGGCCAAAGTGCATTTGAGATTCAACAGCTATCAGTCAAGTTTCGTTCTTGTACCATTTCCAGTCAACCTTTGGCTCTGTCTCCCTCTCTCTCCCTCTCTCCTCCTGTGCAGTGCTGGACGTGCCCATGCCATCGGGTGATGCCGGTGTTGTTGAATGCAGTTCCAAGCCAAGTCCTCCCCCCGCAGCACAGGTCCAGTTAGCCTCCCCTACAGAGGCCCTCCCTCCCAAGGACGAGGGGAAGAAGAAGAAGCCAGAGAAAAAAGGTATTGCCAACCTAACAATACAATTAAAAAGGTGGTCGCAGTGAGGTTTAATGCGGGGGTACCTTCTCAATATTTTACAAACAATGCCATGCAGTCCCCTTTCGCGGTCTGTTCTATGTCACCAAAATATCTGTATAATTGTGTTTATTGCTTCATTTTGTACATAATAGAATAATCTGACACGGCTGTTTTCCTGTGATTTTAATTTATTCTTTGAAAGTTATGTTTTTCTTAAACTTCCCCCGTCTTTTGAACTTTTAAATGCTTTGAATCAAACTTTTCCATCATCATCATCTGTCCGCAATACACATGTGCGATTCATCCAGCTCAAATGGTGGATTTCTCCACCCGTTGAGCTCCTAATGTCAAGTGATAATGGATAGAAAGCAGGGAGGGATGTCTTGTGTCGTATCTCAGCCCCTTTTTCTTTCCCCTCTGAGTGGAAACACAATCCCTGGTTCAGATACTTGATTAGCTTCTGGGCTGGTCCTTTTTATTTTGTCTCTTGACTTCACTCGTGCGGCTGTGACGAGAAGCATCTTAGCTGATCTTCACCAGTGATGAAAGCCTACCCCTATCATGTGGATATATGCTATGAATCCTCGAGACGTTTCAGGGACTTCAAAGTAAAAGCGCTCCTGTCTTCATAATGTTGGAAAAAGTAATCCGGCCGTTATTCCTCTTATTTTTGCTGTGACTGAGATGATGTGGCAGTTCTTTCTTGCCTTTTCAATGTTCATTGTAAAAGTCAGTTCATCTTTCCCTTATCGTCGTTGAGTTTAATATATTCTGGTATCTAATTAAAGCGCCAAATGACCCTCGCATTTCTACACCATATGGTTGTCATTACAATATTGTCGTATCAATTAGACCAGGACATTCTTTAAGTCCAAATGTTGGACTTAAAGACTATAAAAGACTCAAATATCACAGACTATAAATATCACGTTCATATTTTCCTGTCAACATGCTGTTGACGTTTTTTTACAGAGCATGTGATAATTTTGTTTTCCTAATATGGCGCTTTAATTTATAATTATAATAATCCTATATTATCCTAATTAATCCACAATCTGCAAAGTTACAGCATTATGCTCTTAATCAAACATTGAAAGACAAACATGAGAAAGTGCCATCTTATCAATTCTTAAATAACCCTTAATTCTAACCCTTAAACTCAGAAGTGCAATCAAACTTCTGTTTGATGATTCCTTATCAGAGATGTGTGTGGCAACTGCTGCTGTTGAGGTCTCCATCTGTACCCCAACAGCAGCTCAATGAGTGGAAACTCCTCTCTGGCACTGAGCTAGTTACTTTCCCCATGTAGCCAGCTTTTCCCTCACATCCAGAATGAGCTATTGGTTTTGTCATACAGGAAAGGTACTCCAGCGCTCTGGGACATTATGGAGAACTAATTTTGTTTTACGTTTTTTTTTTTGCATTTCTTTTTTTGATAAAAAAGGGGTTAGATTAAAAAAAAAAGAATCTTCTCATGTACTCGTCAAAGTGCATGCCACCTTGAAGCCAGCCTTTGGAAAAGATTTTTGGAAGAGAATTTAATTGGATTGCAGAAGCTGCCCGGCATAGTTTCCAGATGGTGTCTTTTTGAGTGCATCCCAATACACTACTCTGAAGAATAGTGCAGTGAGCTAGAATATTCTCAAGGTCTTCAAGTACCTTCAAACATAAATGTTCTGTGATTTATATTAAGTTTTAACAATTCAAACATAGTGACTAGCTACATTATTTTTAATGGCAAATCTATTCCCTCTTTTCTTTCTGGAAATTAAAGAAATGGAACTTGTTACTTTATCTGAGCTGGAAAATGACACCTTTGTTTAGTTTCAACCAGGCACTTCCTTTACCAGCTGCCTGAGGGGAACTCAAGCCTGTGAATGGCTTCTGTCTTGCTTCCTTCTATAGATCTGAACTTGTGGAGCAAAATCTATGAGCACTCAACACTTTCTCCTTCTCTTGACATCGGATCGTTATATAATTGCAGCTTGTTCGGACCCAATATAAATACATACTTTGTTAGACGCTCAATCATATAATAAATCAACATTGAACTTATGAATACAGTGAACTTTTGATTTTCCAAAATAAAATAAAATCAATCAAATGACTATTCGATTTTTTTATTTGGGCCGCTTGTGTTCAGTTTGTGATGTGTAACTGAGGACTGTGTTGTGCACCGGGTCCCAGCAGGGGAGAAGAAGCCGGCGGCGCCTCAGGAGGAGCAGAAGGTGGACGTGTCCCGCCTGGACCTGCGAGTGGGCCTCATTCTCACGGCCGAGAAGCACCCCGACGCAGACTCCCTGTACGTGGAGCAGGTGGACGTCGGAGAGGCCACGCCCAGGACTGTGGTCAGCGGCCTGGTCAAGCACATCCCAATCGAGCAGGTACGGTGTCCCCGTAGGCCAGGGCTCTCCGACCGGCTGGATGCTCAAGCCAATTTAAGTTGAACAGGTCACTACAGTGAACAAAGTGCATTCAACATCATCGGAGTAGGCCTACAAAAAACTGAAAAAGGAAAAGAGTTTTTCAAATTGATCAAATATTGTAAAATACATTCCCTAAATAACTGGGATGGCGTTAGATGCCACACGAGGCTACTGGGCCCCTAGTATTTTAGAAAAAGCTAAAAGAAAACTTCTTACTTCAACTTGGAAGATGCCCTGACAAAGAAGAACATTAAATATTTGCAGAATTAAAAAGGAGATGTTTGGAAGAATTAACGTTTATTCACGAAATGTTTTTACACTGCCAAATATTGCTGTCTTATGCACTCCTTTTCCCGGCATGGTCAGTGCATTTACACTGACCGAGGTAATAAAATGGCGCACCGCAATTTACCATCCCGGACCCTACACATATTGGCGGTTTCATTTTGATGTAAATGTGCTTAGACAGCTCCGCGGTACCAGGGGCGGGACTTGGGTAGAGGTGTTGCTGTGTTGTCTCTACAACAAAGACAACGCAGCGATATCAACATGACTAGCTCTAACTGGAGAGACTGTGAAATCCGTGAGCTGCTGATCATGTGAGAGAAGGTGATGCAGTCACATTAAACAAGACAGGGAAAGATGATGTGATCTACGAGAAAGACGCAGAGGAACTGTTCTCACGAGGCTTTTGTCGGGATAAAAGTGGTCAGCAAAATAAAGAATATGTTGGCGTTTTTGCACTTGTAAATAGTTAATCACGTTTGTAGCCCACACTCGGATGTATACTCATTTTTGCATGCGGGTGTCTTCATTCATAACAACAACAAAATATTCGTAGTATACAAATTATTCTAAATAGATCTCCGTGCGTAGCCCCGCCTTCTTCAGTGAACCAAGAAAGCCGAGAAAGCCAAGCTTCTTGACGACGGGGGATTTTACCCCCTCTTTGTTACACAGGCAAGACAGTGAAATTGCCGGGTGTGCCAAGCCACGACCAAACCGGCCCGGCTTGGCAGTGTAAAAATACCTACTGAAGTCAATAAAAGGCAAACATTCCTAGTGCACACAAAGCAAGAAGCGGTGAACAAATAATATAATATTTGCGTCATTAGGATACAAACTGAGAAAGTTATGACAAATAAACCAGTCAACTTGGTGAATAATTGTATATTTACAAGCATATCAGAAGTCCGGCCCCAATGAAGTAGCATTTTTTTTATGCTTATGCCAACTTTTATTGCCCCAAAACTCAAATGCTGCTGGGTTTGAAACCCCTGCAGTAACCATACACATTGAGTATTAAGCTATCGATTTTATAAATCAATCCTGCATGCTTTTATTTTTAATCACCTTTACCATGCTCTTCAAATTCCAGCCATTAATGGCAGGCACTCCTCCTTCCTGATGGTAAAGACTCACCAGAGTCCTATTCTACGTCTTGGTTCAAGTGAGCAGGCTTCAAGGTACAGGCCACTCGCAGCCAGTCTATGTTTACAATTGGAGAATTTACACCAAAGCCTGGGCTTACTTTGGCCTTAA
>OMLJ01009200.1:1808-14097 GCA_900302595.1 Gadiculus argenteus | reverse complement strand
AGCCGATCCCAAGTGAACCCAGGTCGCTTAGCTCTGTCCGCTACCCTGGGGGCTCGACCCACACAGTCTGTCCACATCGATTTAGCTCAAGTGGGAGGCAGAATCCCCTGTTTGCTCTTCACAGAAACGAACCACAATTAAAAAACAAAAATGCTTCTTAGCTAATGAGAGCGGTTCATACCAAAGTTTAAGTTTATATACAAAGACTTCTTTTTAGACTTACTTCCCAAAATGAACAAACTTCAAACACAAGCAAACAAAATAATTATAAAGGCCTCACAGATAGACATATAGACAATTACAGCATCATTTATTTAGTCATTTATTTAGCCTGAACAATTACAGAACATTAGGAAACCATAAATGTACTTTTTACAAGAAAGATTTGATCATTGTCCGGGTACCAACCTGACAAATTTACGATTACCCCTATATCATAATGCTCGGCTTGTATAAGGCCTTTTTACTAGGCCTTACAGGTTTATTAGATATGATGTAAGAAAATCTTAAAAACTTGCCTGAATTAAGACCACTGAAGTGAATCCAGTCCATTGAATTGAATTAAATGCAATTATTATGCTGCAGTTAGTATCAAAAACAGAGATGTCAAAAATAGTATTTTAGCAAATAGATTAAAAATATTGAGTTTTAGTGGTGTGAGAAGGTAAAGATCATCACAAGTCGACCAGAGTCAGTGTTCTCCTGTTGGTGCTTTGTGGCCTACTGAGTTGGCACGTGTGGTGTTGAACATAGGGGGCGCTGTAGGGTGGCGCCTCCTCTCCGCCGACCCCTCGCCGGTGTTGATGTGCATGTAGTTACCGTTGCCGTTTTGAAACCAACTGACATTGCTGTTGTTGATGTACACCGGTGTCTGCTCTGGGTTGGAGAGTTGGCGCTACGAACCGTTGGAAACAAATAAAAACAATCAGCTACAATCAACTTCAGCAACGATCAGCTGCAACTCACTTACTAATCAACAACCAACCAGAAACAATCTGCAAACCTCACCTCAATCACCTTAAATCAACCCCAATCAGCAACAACCAACACCAACTGCAATCAGTAACAATCAACCACAATCAGTAACAACCAACACCAATCAGTAGCAATCAACACCAATCAACTGCAATCAGTAACAATCAACTGTAATCAGTAACAGTCAACTGCAATCAGTAACAATCAACCACAATCAGTAACAACCAACACCAATCAGTAGCAATCAACACCAATCAACTGTAATCAGTAACAGTCAACTGCAATCAGTAACAGTCAACTGCAATCAGTAACAACCACCACCAATCAACTGCAATCAGTAACAATCAACTGCAATCAGTAACAATCAACACCAATCAACTGCAATCAGTAACAATCAACTGCAATCAGTAACAGTCAACTGCAATCAGTAACAACCAACACCAATCAACTGCAATCAGTAACAATCGACACCAATCAACTGCAATCAGTAACAATCAACTGCAATCAGTAACAATCAACTGCAATGAGCAACACCTGACGTGTGTCCCGATAGGACCCACTGAATTGATGCACCTAGCCGCTCCAGAATCAATCATGAAAAGGACACAAAACCGCACTGTCAACAAATGTTACCCTAACCCTAACCCTTACATATATATCTATACCTTATCTTATATATATACACCATATGTATCTTATTATATAGTGATTTAGAAACACCCAAGATGTGTGAAGTTCAAAATGCAATCAATGGTAAAGAACACATGGACAGACGGGAACACATGTGACTGACAACGGAGGGACGTACGACACCGACGCCACCAGTGTGTGGCACGCGGGCAGCCCTATATCACCACACGTGTGCGGGGGAGAAACACTCAACGCAACCAACACCAATCAACTGCAATCAGTAACAATCAACAATAACCTTTCGACAATTCGGCAACAATTCGGTCAAACAACCAACAACAATTAATGACAGCCGGCAACAATGATCACTAGAAACCGACAGCATTAGACACCAATTCCGCAACAATCAGCAAACTCTACTACATCAGCTGCAATGAACAAAAACAACGACAATCTTTAACAAACAAAGACAAACAATGAACTACACAACGACAAGGACAATTATAAGCAGCTCACCTGGAACGGTGATCCTGCTGCGGTGGGTCTAGCGGTGGGCTCCGGTTGTGGTCTTGGAGTGTGGTTGAGGGTCACAGAGGACCCTGCCTCCATATTGGTTGATGTACCGATAAGTTTGGTTTCAGAGAAGCTCATTGGCTGAGATGAGGACTTATCTAGTTAGCAGAGAACATTATCTAAGTGGGTTTAAACATTCTTGTTCAGTCTGTGATGGTTGTGTATTTTCAGTGATTTGATCGTTTTGTAGTTGTCTCCTATGCATTGCAGTGGCCAGACAGTGATACATCAACAGTGACACACCAACCACAACTTCCCCTTTCAAAGTGTTTACCTGCACCACCGCCCAGGACTCGGTTCTTCATACTTGATAGACTTGATAGACCATCAGCCGTCTCCTTAAAAACAAAATGGATGTTGAGGCATATTTCTGTCTGATTCCTGCTAGCTCAGTTTTAATGCGAGACAAAATATTCACACATTATTAGATATTGATGTTGATTTTTATTTTAAATGTATTAGCCAATAAACAATCCAACTATAGTCAATTCAGTTGACTATCATGGCCTAATGTGTACTAGCCCTTATGTGTAAACATAGGCTTCTGCATCGCATATCAATAAAAAGATTGATGGAGAAATCTTTAAATCTTTTTTGCCTCCAAAAAAGATTTAAAAAATAGGCTGCTACACAAAACGTTCAGCTTACACAATAAAATAAGGTATATAAATCGTCAATAAAAAAGGATATGAAAATATAATAAGGATATGAAACATAACTTTTCATATACAACAACAAATCAGGCTCTTATCATGTAGATGAATGGTGCTACTGTAGGCCTGGTACCTGAACTGGTGGAGGGCCAGTTACGTCGTTCAATGGCACATGTATGGATGTTCCTGTGTGGAAGAAAGGAGAAGCATGTGAATTAATAATAATATTGCAAAATAATTAAGTATATAGTTCAGTGCTATATTTCTCAAATGTATAACTGTATATAGCAAGCTAGCTGGCCAAATGGTTGAGCTAGCACCTCAGCTGAGTTAGCCAAGTATTCAAATATGTGAATTATGTATAATGTGCAACAGACCCCCCAACATATATTTACGTTGTTCCTTTTGGGGTGATGCTGTAAATAACAATAATAATAGTGAACTTCAGGTTAATAGGTAATCTTTCATTGTGTACGATGGAACAGATGTACTGTAGAACTAACTTGGCTTGGTTACGTGAAGCTTTGTGAGTCCATCCGAGATCTTTCCTTCTTCTCTATATTTTTCCTAGAAATAGGAACAGAGAAAATATGCAAGCGTGAGGGGGGGGGGATAAAGTAAAAGCAAGAAAAATAGAGAAATAAATAAAGCACAAACAATAGCAATAAAAAGAGAAGGATAGTCTAGGATGGAGAGAATATGTGATACAGGACGGAAAAGGCAAAACAAACGGACAAACAACAAAATAGGAACATTTTAAAAGTAGCATCGTCAGAGACAGAAACACACTTTGTACTTAATGACAAGATTTGTGCTGTTATCAACCTGATCTTGAGTTTGGGGTTAGAGATTGTGTGTCGAGTGCTTCATTACCAGTTGGCCCTGCGTGTAGTGGACGGCACTGTTGATGCCAGACTTATGAATGTTGTACTGTTGCTCAGTCACAGAAATGCAGTCTATAGAAAAATACAAATAAAATTAGAAATTGTCTTACAAGAGAAAGAAATGTCAATTTCTTGGTGTCTGTGTAGACGGAGTAACCAAACACTAAATTACTTATTTACTAAATGAATTATTTGACTTCAGGGGCAGCGCAATCTCTGGTGCATTCTGTGCTATTGCAAGTCCAGTTTGGGGATTAGTTTAAATAGATGACCTGATCACCTGGCACCAGCCAATCAGAAATAGAGATTCTAGTCTATACCTGATTGAAATCTTTTCATAAGCTCCAAATCTATAAGCTACCTACAATTATAAAAAAAACTAAAATAATATATCATTCTACACGGTTCCATTCTTTAGTTTTGTGGTTTATTTTATATATAGCAAATTGGTTCAGTATTCCACAGCAGAAGAAGTCCTACCCAGGAAGGAGGGCCTTTGTTTGGGTACACTGTCCCAGCACCGGGGAATCATGTCCACTAGCGGCCCCAGGCCCTCGGCTTGGCCTGGGTCTATATCCTCCAGGGGGGGCCGGTCCCCTTCTGGGATCCGGAGACGCACAAGGCTGGAGATGGCATCTGTAGGACACGACCAGGATTCGCCCAGCGGGGAGGAGAACCTTTGTGTTATCTTGCAGACTTCCATATCTCTGTGGCAGTGGAACGTAAGAAAGATGGAACTCACGGGTGTATGGCTTTTTACCCGTCAGAATGGACCACAGCAGGATTCCATAGCTAAAACAAAACACATTCTCTTAACCAAGCACACGTCAACACAACGCCCTGTACATAAACAGATACTGGAATTGTTCACCGTACAACAGGAATGTCGTGGGTTTGAGTGCTTAAAAAGGCCACTCCTAAAACCATCAGCTAGAGAGGCCTGTTGTGTTGCTGTTGGCATGGGCACCTGCCTGAGTTTTGAATACTTTGTTTGTATGTGTGAACGTGCCAAAACAAATCTAGGGTGGAATGAATAGGAGTCCTGTTACAGGATGACTGACACAAACTGAATGAGGACACAGGGTTTGATCTATGGTGCCCAAAGGGGGGAGTAATGTAGTGATAGAATGAGTTCAGTTTAGTCCGCGCCAACTTCTCGTGCCACTCCTCCCCAGTGTCAGTGGCTTGTGTGTGCGAGTGTGAGCCACGCTCGCACACATTATGTGTGTGTCTGTGTGTGTGTCTTTGTCCATGCTAAACATGTACCAGTGAGCTGTACCTGTACATGTCCGAGGAGCAGGTGGGCTTGTAGTCCATCCTGAAGGCCTCGGGAGGCATGTAGCTGGTGGTCCCGCCTTCCTCCGAGCGGTCCACCTTGGACATCCGACTCACGCTTTGGAAGATCCTGGCCAGTCCGAAGTCCGTCAGCTGTGTGAGAGGACAAAGGGGTCGCTACGTTACTGCTGTAATTACAGGAGCTTGAGGTTCCGCTGAGTGTAGCTAGCCGCCGGGCCTTTGCCCAGGAGCCTGGGACTCGCCTTGACGTTCAGGCCAGAATCCAGCAGCACGTTGCTGGGCTTCAGGTCCATGTGGAGCAGCGGAGGAGAGAGGGTGTGGAGGAAGTTCATGCCAAGGGCCACTTGGTAAGCGATCCTGAAGGCCAAGGGCCAGGGCGGAGGCCTACACAGGAGACCCTGCAACAACGCACCATTAACTACTGAATAATGTAACAATGTATCCCACACTACTAATATAACGTAATATATTATATATTATGTAATATTATATGTTCTAATATATATATATTATAATATTATATATAATGACAATGGTGGCAGGAAAGACGAAGCGGGGCCATTTGTCCCCTGACGTGTAGTTTTACATTATAATAAGATATTATCAGGAACATTTCTTTCAATGACAAGATCAATTTGCCTCCATTGTTTCCCAGTACTTCATCCCGTTCCCTTGCGTCATTCGCCATGGGACAGGAAGTTACAGGGGGGTTGCCGGTCTCACCTGGAGGTCTGCCATGGAGCCCTGCTCCATAAAGTCCATGACCAGGCACAGGGTGGAGGGTCCGCCGGAGGGCAGCGGGCCCCGGTAGACCCCGCAAACCCTCACCACGAAGGGGCTCTCCCCCTGACGCATCAGCTTAGCCTCCCGCAGCAGGGCGGAGCTAGACCTGGAGGGGGAGACGGGGAGAGGGAGGAGAGAGGGGTTGGGGAGTTAGGGAGGAGAGATAGAGAGAGGGAGAGGGAAGGAGGGAGAGAGAGAGGGAAGGAGGGAGAGGGAAGGAGGGAGATGGAAGGAGGGAGATGGAAGGAGGGAGAGAGAAGGAGGGAAATAGAGGGAAGGAGGGAGAGAGAGAGGGAAGGAGGGTGAGGGGGACTATGTGTGTGAGAGATGGATAGTGTTGAGCATCGGCACGATGCTGGTTGTTCCAAGTTAGGTGGTATATACCGGAATAACCGGTAACACAGGTCTTTGAATGACAAAGGAAAAATAATGAATTCAATGAACGTTGCATTGAGTATTAGAGTATATAAATGTCATTAGTAGATAGCCTACTAGTAGCGAAATTTGATGCATTTTGATTTTTTTCATTTTGTTTGCATGTTTGCATGCATGTTTGCATGTATTTACTGCCCTACTAGTTGTTAGTAGTTTATCTCAACAATTATCCCATAATTGTTAATTATTGCATATGATTGAAGTGTTCTTGTATGGCAATTTAAATCTCATAATTTATCGTTTTAACTATTTAGTATCTTAAGTGTTTAAAAAATTGGTTTGTTATTTTTATTTGGTGTGAATTCAGCGCTTTATGAAACAGTATTATGTACATACCCGTCGTCATAGTGGAGGATCTTGATGGCCACGTCCCAACCCCACTGAACATGCCTGGCTTTAAAGATCTGTCCAAAACCACCAGAGCCAATCACCTCCCACCTCTCCAGGCTCAATTCACCACACAGAACCGGAACAGGACAGACGTTTTGTTCCATGGTTCACTAAAATATGGAAATTAAAAAAAATCTAATAACTGTCATGTTTGGAGAAATGTTTAATTGTCAGTCGCTGACCTATATATACCTGGTGCTAATATGAAGTGATTATTCATCCTGAAGCAAAGGCGCCCCCATCTGTTCAAATATGGTCATATTCCGTAATTCATGGGATATTAAATCGATATACATATTACAATGATACCACGTTTATGTTAAAAGCTTCATCCTGATTGGCCAATTACGCTTTAAGAGTATGCGTTGTAGTTCTTAAACGGACACCTCTGCCTGTTAACTTTCCGCAAAAAGCATAATGGTTTTTTTAAGAAAAATCAACTCGCTCCGGGGTGAACTTTGGCGGTGGAAAACAACCGAAATAGGCCCTGCATTATTTTCCAATACCTGGAACCACCATACCGTGGTGGTTTATTACTTACATAATACACAATATTAAAACCAATGCGCCATATCAAGTCCGCATTGGGCTATAGGCCTATGGCAACTTGTAACTTGAAACCAAATTCACGAAGATAAGATAATAAGTCACAATATGCCTAGTTGTAATCAATAGTTAATATTGTAATTAAAACCCGTGAAACAAAAAAGTGTAACAAGAGCCATACGTTTCGTCAAACTTTTACGCCCTCCGTTAATCACAGTTTATAAGCTTACATATGTTTTTAATAAATGCTGTTAACAACCCAAACCTCACCTGTAAACGGATCATCTGGGAGATTTTAGGATTCAAGCATAAGTAAGTCTTTTTATACAAAGAAAGTCAAATTAGGTGAGGTTCTCTCACGGCAAGACCATGAAGGCACCATTGAATAAAAGGAGAAGTGAAATTGATTTAGTCCATCCTACAAGTTCCGCTTCTGTGTGTTTTTTATGGTTTGCATATTGCACCCCTTTCACATCACCGTGATTCATATTTGATTGAATTAAGCGAAGGTCTACTTGTTTTATTACGTTTTATTTATTAATTGAAAAGTAAATTTAATTAACTAAGAATGACTATACTATTAATAATAATTCACTCATTATTATTTATTAATTCTTTCTGTCGGTTCACAATATTAATCTTCCTGCCCAGCATGACGTCTCGCGCTCTCCTCCGTCTGTTTACTGGACTCTGATGACATCACAGCGCGTGCGCTCCACAAGCGCGAGGGGGGAAACAAGTTCGTGACGTTAATGGAATTCCCCTGGCCACTCTGAGTCGTGTTTTTGACGCCTTTTATTAGAAATAAGAATGTATACTCTATGATTATAGACCTTACATTCTTCATATGTGTTGGCGTTACATTCTCTCTAAAAAATAAAATAAAAGACCCATCAAAAGACGCGTCGATCATATTGTTATTGATTGTTATAGATAAATATCGGGACGTAAACTGGGCGGCACAAATCTCTGTTATCAACCAATCAGGAGACCAGCCACAGTGCATCCGGATCAGTGATTGGGTGGTAACGGAGAGAAGCACCGCCCACTGTACGCTCGGACCCTTGGATCAGGGCAGGAGAATGAAGGGTTCTGGGGACCCGCCCCAGTCTGGCGCATAGTTCCCACTTTCGTTTTCTTTTGGTTTCTCTGGACTACGAAACTTTGCATTATAGTGAAATTGGAGACAGGTTAAAACCAACATCGAGTTATATTGTAGACATCGTTTAATGTCGCCTTTATGATCCTAAACGAGTCGCAACATTTTGGAGCACTAAAGTTAGAGACTAAATAGAGAAGGGAAGTGAAGACGGAACTTCGAGGCAGCCAGACACGGATCAAGCCCTCCAACCGAGACGGTAGGAGAAGGTAGGTCTATCCGTACTTCAACTAAGTATAAAGTAACGTGATATTAGACAACTTAGCCCCCAAATGATGCCTATAGGTTTCAGCCTCTACGTCTCCTTTCCCTTCCGATGTGTTATTAACCTCCAGGTCGTCTCCCAGTGGTTCGGAGGTGGTCGGAGAGAGAGGGGGGGAGAGACTGGGTTCATGGACCCGTCCCACAGCGGTTCTGAGAGGGAGGGTGAGCTGATGGTGGAGGATGAGTTCGCCTGCGTCGGTACGTTGCGGGATTCTCTGACGTCCCGGCGCCTCTCAGTGGAGAAGATATTCCGGGTTTCGTTCGGGATCGGCACCGACGACGTGCCTCTCAACGATGGGCAGATGTGGCTCAACTTGCGGGGTGCGAGCCAAAATGTGGCCGCTGCTAAGGTCGGTCTGACTCAAATCATTTTGCCTTGAGTTGAAAGTAAAAATGTGCAGTGGCGCTTTAACAGTGTGTTGGGGGCCCCCAAGCAAATAGTATTCGCGGGACTGCGAAGTGGACGTGCGCGTTTAGACCCCCAATCCGTATTATCCCCCCAATCACCACCTGTATCCCTTCCCGACCCCTGCCAATAAATATCATTATTCATAATAAACGTACATATAAATGTGGTTATTGCATTCCATTTTTGCATTGTAGTTATTAAACGGACACCTCTACCTGTTCCCTTTCTGAAAAAAGACAATAATGTTTGCTTTATTGCAAAATGTATTGCTCTGAAGGTCCATAAACATTGCAGCTCACCAAAAGATATGAAATCAACATACAAATTCTCTGAAGGTCCATAAACATCGCAGCTCACCAAAAGATATGAAATCAACATACAAATTCTCTGAAGGTCCATAAACATTGCAGCTCACCAAAAGATATTAAATCAACATACAAATTCTCTGAAGGTCCATAAACATCGCAGCTCACCAACAGGTTAAATCAACATACAAATTCTCTAAAGGTCCATACACATCGCACCTCACCAACAGATATATACAATTCTAATCTTAATGTATTAGGGCTGCCTAGACCAAAACACAGACCACCCGGTTGATTACACCGAACATAAATGTGTCACGTACGTTCATTGAGTCACATTGCAAACAGATTGAATTTTCCCATTTGGATTAATACAAATTATTATATATACACAATAATTGACAGAGACAGATATATACTAGACTGAAAGACAGACAGGTTGATAGATGTATAGATAGATCGATCGATAGATAGACTACCTCTTGATTGACAATTTAAATCTCATAATTTATATTGGTTTATAATATTGGATAACATGTATGACAATGCAGTGCTCTTACTTTGAAAGTCATTTGCATTTTGTTTTTCTTCTTGTGACAGCTGTTTGTCCGAGGGCTGGTCAACGAGGAACAACAACAAGAACTGTCCTACCCAGGCTTCCTGCACTGTGTGTTCTGTGGAGCCCGAGGGCTGTTCATGGACTGCCTGATCAAAACCACATCTGCATATATTGTGGTATGCATGGAGCTATTGTTGTGGATAATAACCCACAGCCTAGTACTCGAAGGTTGAGAAGGACTAGGTTTGAAAGATTAAGGTTTTATTACCACTTGCATAAGGTAACAACAAAACCTGAGTTGGTTTGCAAAGAACTCCTGAACAGTCGTCAGGCTTTGAGTTATAACCCCTAATTGTATGTCTTCCCCCAAGAGGCACTTCGCCAATCACAACGCTCAACACACCTCTTGTGTCTCCCCCTCCCGTTCCCCATTTTCTTAGGATACATTTATCTTCTCGCCCTGTATTCCCAGTATATTACAATGTAAAGACATATCAACATTGCAGTAAAAATAAGTTACATCTTAATCATAACAGTGTAAAGAAGTTACATCTTAAACATCTCAATAATTAGTGTGAAGAAGTTGCATATTAAACATTACAGTAATCTCCTATGTGAGGTGGAGAAATACTCTGGGATTAAAATCCAAATCCACTTGTAGTTGTTCATTAACCTGATCTTACACAGACATTAACATAACATGCTAAAAGCATGTTGAGACCGTCATTTTTATCGAGGGGATCTACAAACTTAACTTGACATGGTTTTCTTTCACCTGATACAGGTCGGCTCCCATGGTTGCCTGCTTATCTCTGGCCTCACAGAGCAAGTAGTACAGGCCTACTCCCTTATCACAGACCTGTTGGAAAGGTTCCAGATCCCCCAGGACCAATTCACCGAAACAGGCAGCAGGGCCTTGGGCAAGTCCCTGGATTCAAGCCGGGCCTTCAATTGTCTGGTGAGGAAATGGGAGGACAAGCATACCCCGGAACTTCTATCGCTTCCCGAGGCGGCCAAGCAGTCCCTGCTGACCTTGGTGCAAGAGTCTGATCTTTATTCCAGCCTCGGTTCTTTGGATTGTTCTTCAGAGAGACTAGACCAACAAGCAGGCCACGGTGCACCTAGCCCTATGACAGCGGGCCCAGCAAGATTAGGCTGGGAATCGGGAGACATTGGGGGCGCCTTCGCCTCCAATGCTCGTGCTTGTCTTGGGCCAGAAGGGGCCCGGGATCCTGATGGTCACGAGACGGAGCATCGCCGCGCCACGCCGTATTTGGTAGCTGAGCACCCATCGCCCGCTATTGAGCGACCGAGTAGGGGTCTCACAGGTCCCCCGGCAGAAGACCTCCCGTCCTGGGAAGTGTTGGGCCCACCCGAGAACACGGCCGTCGGGGGAAGAGTAGGCGGTGGAGGTGATGGGGCAGAGGCGCTCAAGGGGAAGGTGGAGGAGGAACCGGAGGAGGAGAATGTGGAGGACGACGATGAGGTGGTGCTCTCCCTAGGCAGCCAGAAGGAGTTCCGGCTTCTTCTGAAGTTCTTCACAGCCATGGGCTACACAGAGCAGGTGGTGAGGCAGGTCCTAGCCCGCACGGGTCCCAGGGAGGCCTCCCAGATCCTCGACTTGGTGCAGCAGGAGCAGGACTGCAGCGACAAGAACCCGGAGCACGGAGATCGGACCAGCAAAGACCAGTTGGGTCCAAAGAACAGCCAGCCAATAATCGACTTTCTCAATAAAAGTCGCCAGGCACAGAGAAACTGCCCCACAGAGACTGAGGTGGGAGAAGTAGGGATGGGTGCCTCGGGCGTTAGACGAGAACCTTCCAGAGACGAAGGTGTTGGGGAACAGGAGGAGGACTTTGTTCTGGCGGTGGTGAAGAGGGCGGCCGCCAGCTGTGGCTACACAGAGGAGAAGGTGGCGGAGGTGTATGGCAGCCTCCCCGACCTCTCCACCCACCAGCTGATTCTCCGGCTGCAGCGGGAGGCAGGGATGCTGGGTGCGCCCAGGGAGGAGGTGAAAGAGGAGCTGCTGGAGTGGGAGCCGAGGAGAATGGGCACCGGAGAGGAGGGAAGAAGCGGACTAGGAGGTCAACCGACGATGGCCAAAGTAGTCCCGAAAGAAAGGAAACCGAGCGTCACACTCCGACCTCAGGATCCTCTCCCCAAGCCTTCCGTTTCCACGGCAATATCGCAGCCAGAAGTCAGGGGCCCCCCGCTGCTTACCTACCCCTCCACCGGCCTGGGTCCGGGACCTACCGCCAACCTACTCCCCCACGCGAGTCAGAAGGCCAAAAAAACAGATACTTCGCCCCTGCAACTTTATTCCAACCAACCCCAGCCTCATGCACCCTGCATCTACCCCCAACCCTACCACCAACCCCCAGGCCACCTCCCCGCTACTGGCCAAAACAACAAAACCTCCAATCCTTCG
>OMLJ01008948.1:2523-14041 GCA_900302595.1 Gadiculus argenteus | reverse complement strand
TGTTCTTTCGGAGGTACGCCACAACAATTTGCCAGCGTTAGAAGTAAAAAGGCACAAAACGGAGCCATGCCTGCACCAAAGAAAGGAGGTAAGCTACCCGAATGGATGTCGGCATAACAGCGGCTCTTCTGAGTAAGGCAAATATAGTCCTCTTAATGCCACAATTTTTCACCTCAGTGTAAATATAAGACTCCTGTCTGAAGTCATTAAAAGGTAGAAAAGTCTTACTTACATGCATGCATGCATTTATTATCTACAGTTTTCAGTTAAAGCCATATTATGTCATATTATATGGATGTTATTAATTTGATTTGTTTGACTCTTAAGTTTTTGTGTGTGTTTTACTATGGGAATCGAAATAAGTGAACACCCACATTTCGAAAAGTTTTATATCTACAAATATAAAATGATATTGAAATGCAACTGGAGACAAATAGCTATTGTGTTTGTTGCTGTACAACGAAATTACCCTCATAGTATTAATAAGGTATCATCCTATCTTAATAATCTATCTTGCTTAACTGTTGCAGTTCACATTTATGAAGTGTGTTGACCACTGATCATTTGTCGGTTCTATGGCACCAAACCTCTTTCCATTGCCAAGTCCACCTCTCATGTCATCGATTGGCAATGCATCCGCAATCAAAAGAAGCTTTAATATCTACGTAACTAAGTTCGTACATGTGTTCTCAGACGGCAGGCATCCCATACTTTCCTTAATCTCTTGTGAAGTCTCTCCCCTCAGCCTCAGCACTGTCTCCTGTCAATCCTACGCCTCCCTTGACTCAAACCCAGAAACACCTTTTCTTCTCCATACACCCAGTGAACAAATCCCTTCCCCTCAAAAATAGAGACCGACCTCAAATCTCCCAGTTTCCCAGGGGGAAGGAGAAACGCTAGGTAGCTTAGTAGTACCTCCCAAGGACCCTCCACATCTCCGCTAATAACCTCCGCTGGCACACACTAATGAGCTGTGAAATGCTTCATCATAATTGAACTCCCAGAATGCATAAGCGTTTAGCTGTTTACAACTGCGTTGTTCTTCCTGCGCTGTTTTAACGTGCCATTGCAGCCCGCAAGGCTTCTCCCTGTGGGACTCAGTAGCATATTGTGGGAAAAACGTTAATAGTTTATTAATTCACCATGTAGCATCGGATTAATTTAACACACTCAATGCGGCTGGCAAGTCCAATTATTTTCTGAAATTAATTTAATAAATTTTATCTCCATTGAACCGCAATAAGTAAGAAGACTCGTGAAAGCATTAACTGCAGGAATTCTGCTTTTATGCCCTACTGCTATATCATCAACACTTCTGGGCGTTCCCAGATTACCTAATGATTAGGTTAAGGAATGTTAAGGGTGACAACGTGTGACCAATTCCCTCTCTATGCTATCTGCCACGTTTAATTTCCTAGCCATTCATGGTGTCCTCTCAGCACCAGCAGGGCTCCCAGCCAGGGGTTGAGAGCCCCCAGGGCGCCCCAGGAGCCATTAGGGTCGCTGAGGCATCCTCAATCCTTCTTTCACTTCGCCCACTTGTCCTCAACTCACTGATCCCACCGGCGCAGCAGGACACGGCGATCCGATACGAGAGATCACTCTCCTTTTTGAGATGGGAAGCATCACTGACAGTTCCGCTGTCATTCAGTCGCAGATGGCAGGGTGTGTGTGCGGGGGATTAGGAGGGTAGATCAGGAGGTGGTGGTGAGGAGGGGGTAGGGGGGTACATATGGAACAGGACCAGCACTGACCAGTAGCATTCCACCCAGTAATACATGACAGCCATCTGCTCAAACTCTGATCAACGCACAAAAGCGCGGAGGTCCTTAGCAGGATTTTGATTTGGAGATGCTGATTCGTGACATGCTTATGGCTTTGTCGCCTGTGGTTAAACGTTCCACCAATCCGCCAACACCCCCATAAGCCCCCCAGAGCCTGCCTTTCCATGTCTCTATTGCTGTCCAAGCCATCCATCATGTTTTAGTATCTGTTTATCCCCGTCTGATCTCTGTGACCTGGCGCTGTGGATCAGGGTCAAACTAGTGGCTCACCTGCCAGTGCTTATATTCTGCATAGGCTCCACAATGTGGTAAATCCACCCTGACCTTTACACCAACACCACCCCCCTAACCACCTCCCCCCTCTCCTCTTCTGCCCAATCCCGCTTCACATCCTTGCCCCAGTCAGCACCATCCGTCACTTGTACGTGACTTGAGATGTCCACCTCATCGCTCATCGGTCTGTCAGACAGATATTGCGGCCTCATATAGCACCCTCTTTGATTTCTTTTAATGCCCCTTCCAGTGCAACTCCACTGCCAACCTCTTCCCACCAGATCTGCTCCTCACATTCTGACCCCCTATCTGATTCGTCCATGGAATCCTGTTTTCAGGAAGTCCACGGTGGGAGAAAGAGAGAGCTGCTCTCACCGATTCCAGGGAATACTATTATGAGCCTCCTTCTTCTCTTTCCTGTTTTTTCTGATCTTCGAGTAGGGTTCGTAACATACGCTTCTGCTAGCTTTACAGAACCCATCTGCTGCTGAGACAGTGTGCTGGGTACCGTTAGGTCTGCTGGTGACTCGTTGGCTGATTCATTTGGCCATGCTCATAGGGCTGTTCTGGCATCCATCTAAGCCACGGCCTAGTTTCATTATTAACGGCAATTCCCTGCCAACTCCCCAGATTTGTCTAAAGTCATATCAGCTGTGAATGTCCAGAACCTTTTACGACAATTTGTTACATTACTCGATTGCCTATCATGAAGTCACAAACATTGATGATTGGCCAGATTTTGCAATGCCTATGCTTTGCTTTTCTTGCACCCAATGTCAGGTCCAGTATTTTGAAGTCTTCACAGGTCCCGCCTTGTTCTGTCCTCAAGTCAACTGGCTATACTTGCACCAAATCACTGGGTATGAACGCTAGCGCTCAGATTTCCACTTTGCTTAGGCAAGATTCCAGGGATAAGTAATCCTCTCTCTCTCTCTCTCTCTCTCTCTCTCTCTTTCTATCTACCGTACTTCTCCACGGTTGCTGAGATAGAGCATGATCGATGGCCAGTTCACTTTCTCGGGCTGCAAAGGGGCCATTGATGTGTCAACGGTTGCCGCAGAACTCTGCGGTGGCGAGTTTGTCAAATGGGCATCTGGTTGATCCTTCACAGCCTCTTATCAATCTCCCAGTGATCAGGTGTCATGTTTACACCATTTGTTTAATCCACTGAAGAACAATTACAATAACAGTTGGAGCTCAATCCCTGATATTGTGCGTCTTCAAGCAGAACATATGTTCCTAGTGAGCAACGATTAAAGAGATAACATATGGAAGTGTCTTAAAAACGTTTTTTCTGATAAAACCACAGACGTCGACGGGGGTTATGGGGAAATAAATTCACGATTAACTATAACCTCATATGGAAATGTGGTAATGGGTCTAGCCTAGCGGAAAACCATAACGCTTTGATAGGTGAGTACCGGGGATTAGAATGAGAAGGATATGGAGAAGGTGAAGCAGTAACCAAAGACCTGCCACGAGTACCCTGACGACAGCTTGTACCCCATGGGAACCGGGGATGGATGTGGGATTTCCCAGAATGTCAAATGACAAATACAAAGCCGTAGAAAGGAGTGGATATGATAAAACGTAATAATAATAATAATAATAATAATAATAATAATAATAATAATAATAATAATAATAATAAAACAGTGCTGGCCTAGGTTAGATGAGTTAGTCGCCTTCACAACAAAGGAGGAGTCTTTTACTGGACATGTACATGGCTACGGTTTGTCCCCTATGGTGCTGTCCCTAGAGGCCCACCTGGTGCGTTGATAGCGGGCATCGATCTACCTCTGATAGAACTGACGGTAGTTTTGCAAATGCATCACGATCATAGGTGAGGCATTGCTTACAAAGACGACACCTGTTTCAACCTTAATATACCAAAACCATACCCTGGCTGCCTACACACCGCAGGTCTATCTGATGACGTTACAGAATTTAATCAGGTAGGGAATTTAATCTAGGCCTAAATTAAAACGTTACGTCTTCCTTTTAAATACCAATGACCACTTGATTTTGTCAGGTCGCGTGGTCTGGGGGTTGAGCTACCTTGGGCAAACTATGCACTTTGCTATTTTGTTGTGAAGTGACTCGGGCACCAGATTAACTGTGTATTCTTAGACCCCCTGGACCCCACCTGTCAGGGCACCACCACGGTGGAAGCTTGTCTACTTGGCATTCCGGGTCCTGTAACCTAAAGCTTAGTAGTCTTGGGTAAACTATATGAATCAGTGTTAGGAGAGCGTGCTGTCAGGTGTCGTCCATGCGATCCTTGTTTTAATAGTGATAGAGGAGGCACATGTCATCGGGACAGCTTCGGAAAAATAATGGAGACTGGTAAAAGAATGGAGAGGCTGTTGGAGATTTGATCCAAACATTGCCTGCATGATAATGGCTTATGGCATTATGGCTTAATAAAGGCACGCAATACCGACATGACAGCCATTGGCTCTCTCACTGTTTTCTCAGTGGCACACAAGAGCTGCTACAGATGCAAATAACCTAACCCCCGAACAACTATTCTCATCTTGTTTTTCCTCTAGGAAAGAAAGGCAGCAATGAAGGTAAAAACCTCCACAAAGCAACAGTAACAATTAATATAACAAAGTAATGTTGCTTTGGGGAAGTCAATGCATTGCATTGGCTTTGGGGAAGTCAATAACACAGGTGGTCCATTTAAATGGCAGCCTGAATGTGGATACTGAATGAATATTCCTCTGATATGTATTTCTTTCATTCTTCTTCCTCAGTTAAGACTCCCCCTTATGACCCGAATCTCCCAGAGCCCACCACCAGGGCTGACCTGTTGAAACGTAAGGAGAACACATCCTCTCTGACAACTAAACATGCAAGACTTCATCAAAGCACCTAAATTATACGCCAGCTGTTCAATTTTACACTTGCTGAACGTTTTATGATGGTACTTCACATTTTTCTCCCATTTTGTACAATTACTGAATCAACTATCTTTATTAATTTATCCTATTTTTCTTTGCCTCTCGGTTGTGCCTCCCCTATACTCCCTCAGACTGGGTGCCCCTCACCTTGGATGACAAGACCGCCATGAAGCTTCTGTGGATCTCAGAGAACGGGACCAAGGTGGCCCGGACAACGGACGCTGTGTGCCCGTACCCCAACAGACCCGATAGATATGACAGCTCCCCACAGGTGGGGCCATCCGTTGAGATCTGGCTGTGGTTCCCTCAGAGTTCTCTACAAGACCACCATTCTCTCAGTTCTTTAATAGTCAGACTTGTTGAATGACCCAAATGACTGAATCTATTATCGGGTGTCGGGTGAATGAAGAAGTGAGACACGGTTTGAGAGCGGAGGAAACATGAATGAATTCCCTGATCTTCTCTCCTCTCTCCTGTGTGCAGGTCCTCTGCAAGGAGGGGATCCTGGGCTACCGCGGATACTGGGAAGTGGACTACGAAGGCTGGGTGGTTATCGGTGTGGTCTTGGAGTCTGCCAGCCGCAAGGCCTCCGAGGGAAGCTGTGGTCTGGGGGAGAACCCTGTTTCCTGGGGGGCCGGTTGGGCCGGGTCCTCCTACAACATCTGGCACAATGGGGAGAACCTGGACATGCAGCTGCCTCTCGTCTCCACCATTGGAATCTATGTCGACCAGCCCGCCGGCATTATCAAATTCTTCATTGTGGAAGAAGAAGGCGAGAGGGAGGTGAGGCTGCTCCACAAGTACAAAGCCAGGATCACAGAGAAAGTGTTTCCCGCTCTCTGGATCGGCACCAAGTCTCATTGCATCCTCCGGAAAAGTGACCAGTAACTCAGCGACAGGACGAAGCGAGCGAGGATTGTAAATTAAGAGATAGCATAGAAGAGGAAGGTATCTCATGTCCTGGTAACAAGTTACGCACTTATGTAGTATAGTACTGTCTATTATGCAGATTCATGTTTTAGTTTCTCTCATGCACGAAGAAAGCTTATTCTGTATGTCCATAAGGATGCCTGATCAAATAATTTCTACTGTATATTTAACGGTGCATTGTTGTAATAATCGTGTCACATGTCACATGTAAACGTTCTGTAAATCTTTTGCACGTTTGACTTAGATCTATTTTATATTTCTGTTTACTTTGATGATTGGTTGTGGTTAATAAATATATTGTAGCCATGTCTGATTGTTGCAGAACTGTTATTGACTAGTGATTTTAAAAGAGTGATATTATGCCCCAGGTGTGAGTGTGATTAGCCATTGCAAGCCGTGTTTAAGTGAAAATCACAGCTGGTGGCATAAAATCACCACTTTAATCTATGAATCGTTAGAAAAGAAAAATCATAATGTTAACAAATAACTTGAGCTAAAACCATAGACTGACTAAAATGCAAACATTTGGGACACAGAACACACACGTAACCGACACACACTACAATCGCTGATGAATGGCGACAACAATGCGCACATTCTGTGAGAGCAGACACTACAACTTGATACAAGCAACTAGTACATTAAGGCACATTCGGCACAAATACATAGGCCAGACTTACTAAGCCTCAGTGAATAATAATAAAATAGCTCCACTAAAACATGAAAAGAGCACTGCCAGCCACAGTATTTAATAATACATGTCTTACCTTCATGAAGTTACTTTATAATTATCTCTGCAAACCTGTCAATCACATTGTCTCAGTCCAGTTTCAAGGATGTCTTCTTCACCTGCCATCAGCATGAAGGCCTCCAAGTGGTCCTGTGCCAGTCTGCTCCTGAGACGATGCTTGATGGACTTCAACATGGAGACTATTCACATGCCACTTGTGCGCAGGAGAGGGGCAACAAAGATGTGTAGGCCAACCCTATTGTGCGGTATTCAGGGCCGTTTCTAGCTGTTTGGGGGCCCTATGCAAGATACTATTTGGGGACCCTTATTTTTTCAAATTCTGAGGTAGAGATTCCTATCTTTTTCATATATTCTGTGACGATGCAGCAGTCTGTTACATTTTAAGAAGAAAGCAGGCTAGAGTACATTAATAAATGCAACAGATACAGTATGTTCTTGAAAAATGTTTGGTGTAAACTTTGAGGTGGCATAAGAAGGTGGCATAACATTAAAAAAACGTTCCAAAACAGTAAAAAATGAATAAATAAACTTACGCTTAAATAAATAAGCATATAATGGACCAGCATCCATGTTATTGTACAATCAAAAAAAAAATATATATATATAAGTGTATAACATCACTACTTTGTGATCAGGATCTGTATGATCACATTACGTTCTCCTCAAAACTTCTGTTTCCTTGCTTTTTTAGAAGCAAAGTCATCAATTATGTCTTCATAGGACAGGTGCTTGCCAATCTCATGATTAATGCTCATTAATGCAAGACCAGTGAGGCGATCCTGTCCCATAGATATTATTCATTTTTATCTTCGATGTGTTTTGGCCAATCAGATTGACAAAGTGAATTGAGAATAAACAAAATATGAAAGACGAAATGGCAACGAATCACTTTCCGCAGTGGTGAGAACTGTACAGACTCAACTCTGAAACCGTACAGACTCAACTCTGAGAACCGTACAGACTCAAGTAATGAAAAACAGTGTGGAAACAGTCTGTCTGCCGTCTGCGTCTCAACGAGAGGCAAGAAGAAAGCAAAAATATATATTTTCACTAAGGAAAATTACAGAAATAGTAACGCACAGTAACTTGGATGGTCAGATAAGTATGTTTAGATTACATTGTAATTAGCGTCTACCGTTATTATTCTCATCACTTCAGTGGAAGGCTGTCAATCATCCCGTCAGACCTGTCGGCAGACGTCACTTGCCACGTGACAGCCCAGCCTAAAGGGGTGTTCATGGGGTAATCAGGTAAAAATCATGATGATTTTGACCTGATTACCCCATGAACACTTACATGCTTTGCAAATAAATGCATGATGAATGCATGCAATACATACAAATAAATACAGGTACTTTTAATTCTCCAACATATAATAAAATATGAGGCTGAACTTGCAGTTTGGGGGCCCCCTGGTGGCTGCGGGGTCCTATGCAGCCGCATAGTCCACATATAGCAATCACTCATACCCTAACCCTACCCTGGTTTGGTTCTCTTTTAGCTCTTTTGGCCTCTTAATCTTCCTACCGTGTTAATTTCTGTTCTGATAATTCCAATCATTGTAATTTCCACTAGTGAACGTTGCATTCCGTAGCAATGAGTTGATCACAGGAAAATGCATGGGTATTTGTTAAAAAGTACAAATATATTGTGGCGACCACTGCAGTGGACATTGTTCCTGGATTATGGGAGTTGGTATTGCCGGTGTTCGGACCGTTCCCTTGTGTGTGTGTTTGATTATACGTGTGGGGTTAAGGGGTTGGGGTTGTTGTTGGTGTTTTATTGTGTTGTTATATTTGTTGGGTGGTCGCAACCGTTACAGAGAATGTTGTGTGTGTTGGTTGGGTGTGTTGTTTCTACTATGTATCGTTGGTGTTAATAAAGGCAGTCTGTAGTCGTGCGGTGTAGGGGGGGGGGCGAAGCTGCATAATTGCTGAACCTGGGCTCCCGTCTCGTCTTTCCCGTGTTGCTCGCCACAATATAAACAATATAATGAGGGGCGTTAGACTGTTTTTAATTAAACTAGAGTTGGCAAATAAAATCCCTTGACTGCAGAAAAGTTGACCTCAACTTCCTGTTCAGACTACAAGAAGTGGACCTGTGTCCGACTTGACGTGGTGGGAACTTGACGTGTTTCTGACGAGTTCCGGCGGATATTCTCAAGTCTCGCGCATGCAAATGCATGCGATCTGAAACACGGCTATTGGTCCACTATGGTGCGCTCTCAGGTGGGATAACAGTAACGATGCGCTGCTATTCCGTGGTTCTTCAGGTCCCGCCTCCAAACATGCCCACGAGACAGAGCTCGTGCCCTGCAGTAAACTCGTGCACAACAGTTCCCCAGGAGTAGGAACAGAACCCGGAAGTAGGACGGTGCTAATAGGCTGAAGCTAACCACCCAAAGCCTGCCCCCCTGTGCTGTGTTCCAATACCCGTACTTCCTTGAGTACACTTAACCGTAGTACACTATCCGTACTCACTGAGTATGCTGAGTTTCAGATGCGAGTGTGTTTCAAATCGAATACTCCGCTGTGCACTAACCAGAAGTGACGAACGCGACTGGCTCCACGGCTCCTCCCCCCACAATAAACATCCCAATCTGAACGGTGAACTCTTTACACATAATAGCTATAAAAACCTATAAAAGCTATAAAAAGTACAAAATGACTAAATTAATGCAGGCTATGTGGAAAATGCACTGATGTTGTTCTCAACCTGGCTCCGCCTCTTCCGCTACATAGCTAAGATGGCAGCCGTTGAGTATGAAGGCGCCCACACACCGGACGCGGCGCGGCGCGGTGCGGCGCGCAGTTGACGCGCGTCAAACGGCGCCCCTAGCACCAACAGGAAGCGTCGCACAGCAGCGCCGTTGTGCTTATGTTTTGAGAGCAGCAGATCAACAAACATAGCGATCATAACGTTCTACACATTGTTTTATGACTACATATATGGTCCTGATGCCCATGATGATGATGCCCATGATGATGTGTGCTTACAGTGATAGTCACATTAATTCATAGTTACTTTATGTACTGTCTGGTTTAGTACTTTTATTTAGATTTATTTACAGTCATTGGGCACTCTTGTTGCATTGTGAAATTATTAATCTACTGCATCAACAATCTCCATATGTACAGGATCAAGCCGGGATGTTCAAAACTGCTTTAAAAAATCGTCAGCGCGAGGGAAATAGAGCAGGTCGAGAAGCTAGGCGGGGCGGTGCGGTGCATCAAGGCGCTGCCAGTGTGAGCGAGTCCGTTGGAAATAATGGGGGCAGACTTTTTGGCTGCGCCGTGCCGCGCCGTGCCGCGCCGTGTCCGGTGTGCGGGCGCCTTGAGAGGTGCACATCGATCCACACTTCGCAGTTTGACCGTTTTGAGTACACCATCCGGGTTCTTTGAGTACACTTCTTTTCCCTCAATTTGAATTGGAACGCCCCAAAATACTCAAACTAAGTAGTACGAGTACGGTTAGTACGGGTATTGGAACACGGCACTGGTCTAGCCCCATAGACCCCCATTCAATCTGCACTCATTCGATCACCCCCAGTGGAATTCTAATGGAACTGCAACCAAGTTCGATACAATGGGAGTGCCAAGTCTCTCCGTGCTCTGGTATAAATAATTTGAGTCGTTGAAATTCGAGAATACGTTGGCGTCATCTACAGGAGGGTGGCAATATTGCACCGTAAATATGGACTCATGCTGCAGTCTGAAGGTGTTTTTATCTAGTGAAGACCCCCATCTTTTAGTGGAAAAGATACAGCAATACAGGTAGACAATTCAATCCCAAGTAGAATTAACCAAGTAGAATAACAACCATGTTTTCCATAAAATGTCTTATTTTTTTGTCAATGTTAATTCGACACCCATTTTGAAAAGATATGTATTCACTTTCGTGTTCCATGTTGCAGAGGTGTGATGTTAGAATGTACAATTTATTTATATTGGACATTACATTGAGGCTTAATGTTTAGCTGAAAAAAAACATACACAACACAAAAAATATTTTTTACTCCTTTATTTAAAACATAAAACATAACCGGACATGTAATCTTTATTTGAGACATCACAGACACATTCCTGTTACAAGCAACCCTTCTCTCTCACTCTCTCTCTCTCTCTCTCAGCAATATATTCGGAACAACCTAGTCCTTTAATACATTGTCTCATGCTTATATACAATCATTCCATCAGTCATTCAAGAAATTCACAAAATAATCATCAGGTTTCCGAGGCCCAGAAGTCCTCCGCGGTGCTCACATGATGAAGGTCACAAGCTTCACCCCACACCAATCGTAGTGATCTGCAACCCCAACCTCAACACCCTACGATGGTGGACACCAAAACGGCCGCCGTCAGCCCCAGCTACCACATCATATAAAAGTGATCTAGGATCAGTCACGTCAAGGACAGATGCCAGTAGTGTTGTGTTTTGGTGGCAAGGTAGTGACGACGAAGGTGTGGGACGATGACGTTAGTGTTTAGGACAGCTTTGGCTGTAGTTAGTCGTTCTGTATAGTAGGTTTTTTTCTCTCTTTTCTTTTTAGTTAGTGAAAAAATAAACAGAGGTACTTGGAAAAGTCATATACTTCAGGTCTGCTGGTTAATGACGACCACGTCTCCCCTCCCTCACCCCTCCCTCCCCCCACAAACACCATCTCCAACCCCGTCTTTTTCAGCCTCGCTCACCCTCCCACTCTCCTCTTGTTCGCCCTCCTTTCAACCTCGCCCTCCCTCCCGATCAGTGTTTCAGGGAGAAGTCTCCTGTGTTGAGGCGTGGTCGAGGCAGCGCCCCGAACATCTCCGTCCCGTCGTTGGCGCCCGGGGCCAGCAGCGCTTTCATACTGGCCGCGATGTGCTCCAGGTCAGGAC
>OMLJ01008824.1:0-22807 GCA_900302595.1 Gadiculus argenteus | reverse complement strand
AGGGGGGCCGGGGGAGGGGGCAACCTTTGACCCTGTGAGGTGAACCAGGGTCGGGTAAAAAAAAAAAAAAGAAGCACCTTGCAAGAAACAAATGTGACCAGGAGAAGGAGGAGGAGTCAGGAGTACCTGAAGGCATTTGAATGGTGGCGTCCGAAACCCTTGACGTCTGTCGTCTGTGGCGTAATGTACATTTAGTAGTTAACTCTCTATCTATCTCTACCCATCAACCTCTCTGTCCGTCCCTTTGTCCGTCTTAGAGCAGTCTCCGGTACTTTAGCTCCAGACTTCAGTTTTCTACAAAGCAAGGTTATTTACATTTGTTATTTCTGTCGATGTTTCTAATGTTTTTTTTTATTATAAAGACTATTATCGTTGGTACATAAACTATTAATGAAAGTTGCTGTAGTGGGAAATAGGAAACATGCTTTAGCGTCAGTGAAATAATATACACTATCATACGTCAAACGATTTTTAAAACTTTAATCTACTGAGGTAAACGTGTATATATATATATATATATATATAGCTATATATATAGCTATATATATATATATGTTGATATATCCTGCACTAGTACTGCAATAGTACTCCAGAAACCCTTAATATAATTCATAAAAATGTGTAGCATTGCAGTGCACTACTTTCTTCCCATAGTACCTTATATCTTGAAAGAAATCATAACAATTAGCAAAACTCCCTGGCATCGCGTGTATTTACCTCTGCGCTCCAAACTCTTGCTTTAAAATAATGCTCAGAAAAAAGTACAACCAATGATCTATTTTTCATGGCAACCAAGCCAACCAAACCATAATTTAGACCACCCCACCATGTTTGTGACACTATTTACGGTGTCAGCTAACGCTAATATGAAGCTTATACTATTCAAAGGATGTATTTCCAAACGTTAATGCCCCGGCGGCTTCCACCCAGTTACACCTTGACCTCTTAACTGAAAGGTTATCCGATGGGAATCTGAGAGAATCCCCAGATGTTCACCACCATCAAAGTCACCGCTGGTCAACTGGGTGTCTGAATTCCAAATGTCTGAATAATAATAATCCTGTTTACAGCTCATTAACCCAAAGTCTTTCAGGTTCATATATTTCTTGTGTTCATGGAACAATACGGTCATATTACATGCTGGAATTGGGGATCACCAAATATGTTTTCTAGATGATCATGTAGGTATCTTTCGAGACAGAACTCAGTATACTTCAAAAAAATTCCCACCTGTACTTCTTCAGAAGTACGTTAAAATACTTGTGAGGCAGGGTAAACTAAATAAGGAGCAATTGTAATTGCAGTGTTACATTTAATTAAACATTTGATTCCCCTATTTAAATACACATCAAAATAACCCAAGAAGACCCAAGAATTGACGGATTGTTGAAATATGGTTGTGACGTATTGTTTAAACGTTGGAAAGATGTTCACAGGAGTTCTGTGGTGCAAGCAAACATCTATTCTATGGTGCAGGCTTGGAATGACCTTACCCTTTTATTTTATATCAATGGATTTGCTCCGAATCTATAGACCCGGGATCCACTCCCTCTGCCTTCCAACACTCCCGGCAGACACTGCCTGCTGAAAGCTTCCTGTTCAAACGAGATAAGACCCAAGGTTTTCAAAATAAGAGTCTTGAAGATTAAGTTACTATAAAACAGAAAGCATCACTGATGAACATGGAATGTGAAAAGTCACCCCAGGGTGAATGTTTCAGGATGTCTTTTTTTGAGGAATAAAAAGTAGTCTCTTTTTATTTTTTTTATTTTTGGTGTTTTACGACAATAACAATTTATTTCTATTTTTTGTTTGATTGTTTTGTCAATCACATTTGCCTTTTGTATATCAAATATAGTGTATTTGAGCCTCTTGCATTTGGAGTATCATGTACAGCTGTCAATCAAAAATGAAAAAAAAAAGCTGCGGTTTGTTACGTGCAATACTTTGTAGAGAGAGAAGTATTTTTTTCATGCCGTTTTTTTTCCAAATTGTGGTACTAACTCAAAGAATTACCTGTGAATTCTTGGACATGAGAAATTGGAAACTTTCAGGGGCCAATTTATTAAAAATGAAAATGAAAAAAACACCACAAAATTCTGCATTTGGATACCAATTATATCCAAAAGCGGAGCTTTTCTGTTGACAAACTTATTCCATCTAAGCTCTTGTAATTTGAAATGCACTGAGAATAAAATAATGATTTAACATTGTCAAAAATTTTGTTGCTTTTTCAGTGTATCTGTGTATGTGTGGTGGTCTCTCATGGGGCAGTGTGTGTCTGGAAGTGTGTATTTGTCATCCTGACCAAACAAAACAACAGTTGTCGTGTCATCAGGTTTTTACATCATCAGCTATCTCCTCGGAATGGCCTAGCGTCCCCCATCTGTCTCTCCATCCGATGTCCTCGATCCCATAACTACCCGAATGCCCCCTTCTGTTTCATCACTAATGTCCTCCAAACCCTATAACTACACTAGTGTCCTTCATCTGTCTTAGACACCAATGTCCTCATAAACCCCATAACTACACTAGTGTCCTTCATCTGTCTTAGACACCAATGTCCTCATAAACTCCATAACTACACTAGTGTCCTTCACCTGTCTTAGACACCAATGACCTCATAAACCCTATAACTACCATAGACTTTATCTGTCTTAGACACCAATGTCCTCATAAACCCTATAACTACCATAGACTTCATCTGTCTTAGACACTGATGACGTCATATTTTGCAAGTGGACATTGTGACAGAAAATTGATCTGTAGTGTTATTTTAGTTTTGATCTAGAGTCAAGAGAGTGTATTTCAGCAGTTGCTATAATCAACTATTAAAGGGGTAGTTTGCTGGTGCTAGGCTAGCGCAAGTCGATGGGAACTGCTAGCCTGCCGATAAAAACAGTTTTACCCACACTACAGTACACCCGAGGCAAAACAATTATAACGCCATACTATCAATGTAAATGTCTGTGTTGATAGAATAATGTTAGAAATAAAACATTAATTACATTTACATTTACATTTAGCAGACGCTTTTATCCAAAGCGACTTACAATAAGTACATTTGTCATAGGAAGTGTCACAATACATCGCTATCGGTAAAATGAGGATGTTCATAGAACAAAGTGCAAGTGCTGGCAATCGTCAAACCAACCTATTCCCTTAGTACAGCAGTGATAGCCAACTACTGCAGGTGATACGCAAATTACTAAACAGTAGATTCATATGCATTTGTTAAAAGTTCACAAAATTCACAAAAAATGTGTTAAAGGTAAGCAAAATGTCACATACAATAGGTGCATATGTTAATTGCGTAGGATACAATGGTGGGTGGGGGGGGTTTGCTATGGAGAGTCCAGCAGGACCAGCAGGAATTGAACCCCTGTCGCTGGCGTACAAGTCTTAATAGTAATCCACTACACCACCGCTGCTACATCCCAGCAGTTGAAAACATGCAATACATTTTGTGTGTATTCAAAGTGAATTAAACTAAATTATAGAATAAGGCAGGTTGGACGTTGCGTTTGCCTTTTGAAATAATCATCCCTCTATTTGGATTAATGGCTAACAATTCTGCATTTGGCATAGTTATTTTATAGACAATATGCAGAATCTTTTCACTTATACAAATTTACACGATCTGCTATTTTTTGCCAGCACGCCTCCCTGGCCTTATGTGCAACTGTGTTGCCCCTAGCTGTTATATGATTTTTTAACTCCTCATATGAGTTCATTGAGGGAAATGGATCAGAGTGAAATAGTGAGTAAAATGACGTGATAAACTCCATTGAATGGTACTTCCAATGCGCATTGAACCTAAAGTGGAAAACCTGGCTGGACAAAAACGAATCCTAAGCGAGCGTCGTAGTACCGTTGAACTCTGATTGCGAGTTGCGTTTCAGTCGAGCCAGGTTTTCCCAAGAAAGCCTGGGTATGTTCAGCGAGGTTCGTGGTACACCCTACAGGTGTACAAGTTGACGTACCTCTGTTCCATCACTCTTCTGGACGAGAAAGACCTCACTCCAGAGCTGAATGCCGGTTGTCTCTGGTTCTGAACCCCCCCTCCAAGAGAATCCAGTCAGAGGCTCTTCATCCTCTCCAAGCCAGTTTTCATCCGACTGAGAAAGAAACATTTTTTATACATTTACCTTTATTCATATTCATCAATGTATTTATCCAGGGAGACTTCCACAAACAAATCCAAAAAATATATATTATCCTATACAAGGTACCTCAAAATAATATATTTTTTATACTGGTTGACTGTGGTGACCTCACTAAAGAAAACAATCATGTATATTTAAAGGTTAGGCAGGGAATTCATTTTAGAGGCGTTTTTTGTTTAAATTCTCTTTAGAGTTAATCTGCCATCAGTAAATCAAATGCTCTGACAAAACAAAACAAAAATCTGTGGCCGTCACAGACCTGTGATAACCCCTTCTGATCATTTAATTCGGCCAAGTGTAATAATTGGATGGTCTACCCGTCAGTCTATCTACGGCTACCTGCATGCACCCATTGCTCATTGACAGAGTCTCTCACAAAGCTAGGCAGTCCTATTGCGTAAGCTGAGCGACATGGTAATGTGAGTGGAGTGTGAGTTTAGAGGAGTGGCTTTGGAGGGTGTGGAGGAAGGGTGGAGTTTTTCAGTTGGATGCTTTCAAAAATCAACCTTACTCTGGCTGGTCTCTCCAAATGTTTGGAGAGGCCAGACATGTACCTATTCAAAATATGATAATAAATACATTAAAATACAGATTTATAGGACCTTTGTAATTCTTCAGTGGTATAATAGCAGAACAGGATAAGCAAGACAAGTATATTTTCAATATTTGCAGTGGGACCACAAAGAAACGTACCGTCCTATACATGTAGCGCAGCATGAAGTCCAGCAGGAAACTCTTCCCCTTCCGGAAGGCGCCGGCGACCGACAGAACCACAACATGTTTGTCTCTGATCTCCGGGGTGAGAAGGATTTGTCCCAAAGCCTCAGTGTCCAACGCAAAGGAGTGGTCCTCCTTGCACACAGTTACGATTTGAACTGGACCAGGGACCATGGTTAGCAGTGCAGCTCTCTGGGGACGTCAAACATGAAATGTCTGTGAATGACACTCACATGCTCACACACCCACCCTGGGGAGCGAACACTAACCGCAGAGGAATCCCATGATAAAAAATAATTTTAAATGAGACAATGTTTGGTTCTGTATAACAACTACAGGGTGGTTGAATGGCTGTTACTGTATTCCCCTTGGGCTATTGGCTAGAACATATTTGAACCCACAAACAGGCGTCCTTTGAGGGTTCAATACATTTCATTGTGGCTCTGTAAAACGTTCCTAAAAGGGGAGATGTTTGCATGACAAATCATCCATATCTTATTAGCAACACCAAGTGGTTTCCTTTACTATTATTCTCTTCTTTCTTCATAATTTAGATTTGCTTATTCTGATTCTTACTCTTACGGACAGTGCTATTGTTTTTAGCAGATGGTCGTTAGACTTTAGGTGGGGTACATAGGTACTAGACATGCCATTCATTACATAGCGATGAAAAGTCTTTACAGAAACCTGAAAGTGATACCTGAATCAATTCATGCACTGAGGATATCCTAGTGTATTGGATTAGTAATGACTACTGCTTTTAAACATGTCCTAAACTGTCTAAAGCCATCTTCCGCGCGTAAGAAACGGGTTTCTTTACACATGTTAATGTATTTGACCGATATCCGTTCAACTTTTGCTAAAAGTACAAAGAGAAATGTGAACGATGTGAAATATGTGTCTGGGAGGTTCGCCTGAAGCTCTCAAAACAAACCTAGTCAGACTGGCTTTCAGATGCCGATCTTGAAACACCCGGACATAAAATGTTTTTTAACTCGTCTTTCTAAGCAAAAAACATTTTCTTAATCTGCAACAACATATTTTCTACGTCAGGCGGTCGGAGACATAATCCACAACAGCTAGCTGCTGATTGGAGCTAATCCGTTAGCCAGTTAGCTGGTGAAGCGAATGCGTGGCAATATTAAAACGTACAAATATTACCAGACTTAATCCTTCTAAAGGTTGAACCTATTACCAATATTTACCTTCGGTTTCTTGAAACGGAGTATGTCAATACAAAAGCATATGAGGCAGACAAACGTCCAAAAAATTATTTTGAGCGCAACATAAACACAATAACGCTGCGAAAACTTTATCCCCAGTACGAAACTTTCCAGTTTCCGTACTACTCTGTCCCGATGCAGTGTGGGTAATGTAGTTTTGTTAATACAAACAGTGACTTGATGTCTGTTTAAAGGTCCAGTGTGTAGTATTGAGTTTCATCTATCGGAACGGACTTGGCATAAATAGAATAGAACACTCATAGGCCTAAGTATGTTTTAATTAGTATATCAGCCAAATTAAAATAAGAATCATTGTTTTTAGTTACCTTAGTTTGAAACTTTTTATATTTACGTGGGAAGTGTGTCCTCTTCCACCTGAGGCTGCCATGTTGCCCCATCATGGTTCTGCAGAAGCCATGGTGGACAAACAGGTCCGCACCCTCACTACGGGGCTGAGGCGTGCTGGGTCCGAGGCGTACCCGCCGGTGGAAAAGGGGCATAAGAAAACACCATGTTGTTGGATGGAGAGGGGTGTTTTATTCCCATGGCGTCAACCCATTTGTGATTATTTTAAGTACCGTTGTTGTGTTGAGTGATGTTGTATATGAAATGTGACACACAAGACAGAAACAAGTGTGAATGGTAAAGATTGATAATTGCGTCATCAATGTGATAATTCACAAGGCAAGAAGGTATATATATATTTATTCTTTTTTATCAAAAACTGTAAAAGTAAAGATCCAAAAGATGCTGATGCTGTATTGATAGTTACATAACATATACATTACATAACATATAAAGTTGTATCACTCTGCTTTATCAATGTACTTTTGTTATTATCCAGAAATGTTATATGACCATTTCGATGGAATGTATTGATGTCTTCAGAAGTGCTCTGAGACAATTTCGATGGTGAGACTGCACTTTAAACAAATTGATTGATTGATGTTTACATAATAATAAAAGAAACAACGATAATAATACTAATGGTCCCATCTGAAAATTATTCACATTTTATTGTTACATTTCAACCAGCAGAACTGATAAGATGAACCGTAGTTTACCTGTGAACATCCACAAAGGTGATGAGGCTTAGTTGTTAACTTTGGAGACAACTTAAGATTTCAGAAAGAAAATCTGATGAACCCTGTATTTGGGAGTGGCTATAAATGGCAGTGAAATGTCGTTACATTTCAAAACATATGTCAACTAAAAATGAATGATTTAAAGTTACTTTACTATTTACTTTTTATTTCAACATCGCATATTTGTTAAAACATTGAAGTAGAAAGATCAACACTTATTGGTTTGAACTTGAAGACCCATATTTAAACCTGCTCTTCTGGCCTTAAATATTAAATTTTCTGTGATCAGGGACTCATCCAGCTGGAGGATCTCCACTGACTCCAAGTCTAGCTCCACTCCCCCTGGCAGCACCAGATACTGATACTGGTGGCAGCCAGTAGTGCCACCACTACCCACTGTGACTGTCCGACAGGGGGGTCTTTTTCCATCTCCTCGCCAGCCTCCTCCTCCTCGACAGACTCCATAGTGACCAGCTCCTCGTGGTCAGGGGTCAACGCGCCTAAAGAGTACTCGAAGAGAGTCGGGTTGTCGGAGGTCAGAATTTGGGATGGAGGTGTGGACAATGAGAAGGGAGTGGGAAAGAGAATCTGCACAAGAAAAGCCAAATTTGAATTGAAACGGTTTGACAAGTGCATGCTTCTGTATATCAGTTAAGGCACAAGTCTTACCAGGTAGGCCTACCACACACAGAGTTTCTCCATCCTTCAGAAGGTGTCCCGTTGACGATAGACTCTTCAATAGCCATGAAGATGAGACTGCCAAACGAATAGGGGCCTTGTTCTGGTTGTTTGGACAGCAGGTTGATCTTGGGCAGAGGCTGAACGGGTAGCAGGTTTCTGCCCCTTTGATGACATTCAACCAGGTCAAGTCGTCCTGGTTGAATGTCGTTACAGAGCTACGGCAGTGTGCTTTATGTTCATCTAAGTAGTTGGAGGATGAATTAGAGCAAGGGAAAGATTGGATGGATTCTAAGGTAGTGGGAGTTAGAGAAGTGGAGGATGGGGGAAAGGAAAGGGGGGAGAGAGGGAGTAGAACATTGGAAGAGGTCTGCGAGGAATAGAAAGGTTGTGAGCCAGCAAGAGTGGTTGTGTGAGATGGTATTGTATAAGAACTAGCCTCCATCATGCTCCTGGTGCTAAATGCACGCTCATTCAGTTGTAATCCTGTGAGAATATGAGAAAAATTCAATATTTATTGTGATAGTACAGATTGAGCCCCTGGTTTATAGTAGGCCTATACCCTGTTATCACCCACCCCCCATCATGTCATTATTTCACATCAAAAATACAAATTAACATATGCATGCTTTAAAGATAAAATGAAGACTCCATGTCCCTGAAATTACATTATATGTTCAAAGCCTGCATTTGCAAATAAGCAGCTGGCCAGCACCCTCAAGTAGAAAATGTTTCCAGAACAGGTTGATTTGATGCACAGGAAAATATATTTTAAAATCGTTAACTTTAAAGGTAATATATGATATTTAAAGGTCATAGCAGCCACATTCCGTGTATTTTCGCCGACTTCGGTGCCGTCCTGTGTATCCATGGAGACCAAAAGGAAGCTTTGCAGGTTATGCTTCCATGAGGCACGTCCATGTAGATATCTTGAGTTTAGTATGCTTTAATTTAGCCTCTTTCTTTACTTCTGACATCTCGGTGGTCTAATATAAAAGACGTGCACAGTCACAAAAGGTGCAATATTTTAGGTGATAAAACATTTATAAAGAAGGCCTTTTTCTTTTATATATAAACAAAAGCTTGAACACGGTTAAAGTAAATACTTAAAAAGGTAAATAAGTCGGGGGTTTTTTCTAGAAAACAATAAAACAAACTGATCATGCCGTTTTGATAAATAAAAATAATTCAAGACAATATCAACAACTGATGGTTCTGATTATGAAAATGTGATGAGAAAAAGATACTCAGATAATGTGTGTATATTGTTTGTGAGTACCAGGAACCACTGTTTGAATACAATTGTATAAATATTTTATATTCATAAAGGAGAAGATGGAATCAAAAAATATCTTTGAAAATCACAATGAAAGTCTTTTCCACTTAAATGCTGTCGATCAAAAATTACGCATTTTCCAAAGCACACATTGTAAAAAACAAGCTTTTAGTTGGCAATATCATTTACTGTGCTGGTAAATTATCGAAAATGCCATCAACACTTCAAACAAGCTCACAAGAAGCTCAACATTTATGTTTTATAAGTTGACAGGAGCGCATAACTGGCAGCTGTATTCAACAGTGGATATATTGATATCACGTCTTGATGGCCTAACAGGGGTCTTTTTAGATCCAGCACGATTAGCCTTTGGTGTGATCTGCCCCTTATTGTCACCTGACTAAGTGTGAGGTTAGCCAATAGATGATGAATGGCTGAAAGGCAGCGGTCGCCACGGTGATATAGAGGCGGAGACGAGGTTTTGCACTGGCTCCCGCACCCATTGAATCAGAAGACAGAGAGGAGAGAATCTTCATTTTCAACGAGCGAGCCTGAGGAGAGGAACATCGTTTTGCTTCAGTTAACAGATATTCTCTGAATTGTACATAACAAAGAAAACAGACAGTTTCAGTGCCACAATGGGACAGCAGCAGCTCACGTCTCTTCAGGTAATATGTATGATATAGACCATTCAGTGAGAGTCTAACCAAAGGATTAAGGTTATTCAACCCTATTAAATAAATGACAATTACACTTTTCTGTTGAAGTCACTCATAATACATTTGACCACTAACATGTTAAATAGTGTTATGTTTAATCTATAATGAAGAGTTGGGTTGTTGTGAAATATTTTGTTTAGACCTCTCCTCAACAGTCTGTCAGTGGCAAAGATGAACCCTTAGGTTTACAATGACCTTCCTCTGGCTGAAGCAAGTGTGTATTGTTGCTGATAAAATCATTACAAAATGTACTAAAACCTTAGATAATAACTGGTTGAAATACTTACTATAAAGAACATGATGGCACAAGAGGACCAGGCCAGAGCCACAAAATAGCCATCGCTGCCAAAAAGTAAGCCACTCAACACGGTGAGAATCATCCTAGAATCCACAGGGAGAAACAAATATTGCCATTATATACATTTTCTTTTGTAACCTATGTTATTGATACTGTCGGATACATAACATAAGCATACCTACAAATAATAAAATGGATGATTGTAAATAGGAGGTAATCAATGTACTGCATTAAGTAATAAGATAATCGTAGTAATAATTGTAGTCGAGGCAATCCCTAGTTTCTCAGAAACTGGATTATGTTGTTAATGTCGTAAATGTTAGCCGACCCATTACGTCATCAACACCACGCCAACGTAAAGCCACTCACTCCCATCCGAGGGAGTAGCAGGGTGGAGTTGAACTCTACCCTCGCATATCAATCCTTTAAACACTATAACGTGTTTGCTTAAAAGGAGATTTATAAAAAGGGAGTGATTTTGACTTAACTATCCTGTGCCACGCCACCCCCAGCTAAACCTCTTTATAACAGTTGTGTCCTTCACTGTGAGTGTGAGTGTGTGTGTGTGTGTGTGTGTGTGTGTGCGTGTGCGTGTTCCTTACGCAACGTATTTGTATCCGCTGTAAGCAAGGAGGTCAAATGTGGAGAGGTCTGTGTGCACGGTGAGCAGGTAAAGACTGAGCAACATCACTAGCACCTCGATGATGATCCAGACCAGAGCCGTACTGGCACACAGTCCAAGCACCTCTGGACTGAACCTTAAACAGAAAACAAAGATCCAGGAGCAGCTTTAGAAATTAAAATATCAGGCAACTAGCCTACCCATTTGGTGTCAGTAAATAAAAAAGTAAAAAAAATTACCTTTGTTGAATGCCAAGGGCCATTCCAGCGAGCAGGATGTACGTAATGAACGCCATTGCTAGAAAGATAAACACGACAGTCAACAAATAGAACTAGTTGGCTTAGCCCCAAGTATGGAAAAATGGAAACGTAATTACTCGGTATGTAAAGATCAGGTGCGTTCACGTCATGTCTTGGCGTCATAGGAGTATCCCGATGGTAACGAACTTCCCAGTCCTAGAAACCAAACATAAACACAGATTACACATAGTTACGACACTAAAAACAGGTCATTGCAAGCACATTGTTTAGATGTGTTTGGTGGATTTGGGATAGCACATCGGAAGGTCAATTGGCCAAAGTTGGTCAAAGGTCAAACACCAAACAGTAATGTACAATCATTACAGTGTAATTATTAACCATTACTGTGAACATAAATATGTAAACTTAAATATCAAAAAAAGTATGAAATGTTTTACTAAGGTCTGGGAGGGACCAAAACAGTATGACTGCAGACAGTGCAGTACAGTCAGTGACAAACTTGTAGTTCACACTATTATGTGAAAGTGTATTGTGTACATTGTAAGGGAATAGTGGGGCTGGCTTGTTGACATAATTAACAATCTAAATGAATGAGTGTGGGAAATGGTTAAGCTTAGCCTCATGTGATGTCAGCCATGGTGTTAAATGTGTAAATAAAAGGGTAAGTGGCATGCTGTAGAGTTGATAATGTGCTGGTTATCTTTTTGAATGTAGGTTTGAACATAAAACAAATGTCCATGTCTGTTATTAGATATGTTGTACCGCCTCTTGCAGTGGACTAGACAATCTCGCCTGGAGAGGCACTAGTCCAGATTACCTGATGTGTGTATGGGAACATTAGGAGCATAAGTTTCTTCACGACGTATCTGGTGTCCACAGCAAAGAAATACTTCAGTTTGTTCATGGACATGAATCTGCTGATCTGAAAAGCAGAATTCAAAGATTAACTTATTTAAAAATGGCAAGTGCAGGCCTGTTGGTTAGGACCATGCCCTGAGTGAATAATACGTTATCGCTAACATGGAGAGATGCAGGGGTGCAGTGGCCGATGCTCAGCTTGTTGGAAAGTGTATATACAGTAGGTATTCTGGCTTTATATAAATCCCTTAAAGTTCTAGTGAAACCCAAATAATATTGATTTTGTCTTAGTACGTCTATGAACTTGAACATGGTGAAATCCCATGTTTTTGCAAGTCTCCACTAATCAGTTTGTTATTGTCCCATTCTTGACACAGAGAGTGTGCTAATGTTCTGATGGGTGGACGACGTGTGGAGCAATGTCCAGGAAGCAAACTTTTTTGGGGCTGAATCCAAGAGGGTAACGTTTCCCGGACCCATACATACAGACAAATATATATATATACATATATATACACTTACAAAATCGCTTATTCGACCGCGCACAAAAATGTATCAAAAAGTTTCTGGGAGTCGTAAACTCGTAACCATGGGGATTTTTTCATTTTAAATAGACTTTGAGCTGAATAGAATTTGAATTTGAGCTGAAACAGGGGAGTCACTTACAACCTATATTTTGCTCACTGACTCAATATTGTCCTTGGCCCCAGTGTTGCCCCAGTGACACTTCGTCTTTGTGGGGATATTTGTTAAACAAAAATGTGTGTGCACTCCAGAGATGATAAAACGCATGCTTTGCCTATAATTATGATTTATTGAAAAGAGGAAGATGTAGTGTAGTCTATGTAGCACTAACCAAAATCAAAAATGTAGAACTATTCTAGTTCTACATGGATTTTGTAGAACTATTCTAGTTCTACATGGAGCATCAGGCAACAATGTCTGTCTTAGGTCAGAATATAACTTATTTCTCTAGGCTTCTTAGTAGTACAGATTGCCAGAAAAAGGGGGGGGAGGGGTTGGATGCAGGTAAGAACATGGGTCTGAGCAGAATAAATATTCCATCACTTCATCAATGCTACTGATGTTATTCATGTCTCTTCTAAAGTTTAAGGAGTTTAAATAAAAACGTTGTTTCGGGCCAAGACCAAATGAAAAACAGGATATGCAGTCCAAATCACTACAGTAATAGATGGGCTTGAACTCTAACTCATGGGAAGAAAAACTTCCCAGCTATGCAATAAAGATGAAATGATGCCTGTAAGCAACTATTTCACACCAAGTAATTTGGCAGACCATTTTATCCAAGTGATTTACAAGTGAGTAACGAGTTCTAAGTAACTATAGATTTCCGGCTTTGTTAGTTCAGTTTGGCTCTACTCTAAAAATGGCACCCATCCACAGAGGTCATTTGTATGATAAAACAGAATTTGTGTTTACCTCTTTGTTTACCATATCCTTTCCCTGATTGGCCAGTGTTGAACCATACATCATGGCGGCATTGGCCATCGGGTCTGCAAACAGATTGTTTCCTGCAGGGTCTACTTGAGGACCACCTACGGGTGCTGCCATGGTGTACCCCGGGGTGTAGTATCCCTGACTGTTCATGGCTGGCTGTGAGGAGCTGGTGTCATCAAACAGCATCGGGTCGGCTGATGGTGGCGGTGCACGGGCTCTTGTCTTTGCTGGGAAAAAAAAAATGAAACAAAATAAGAGCTCAATAAAAAGTTAATTAGAATGACAATAAAGATGCCAGCAGTTTAATAATGTATTGTAATGCTAGAAATACATTAAAAAAAACGAGAACAAGAGATTCGCAATAGGGTCCCCCATTCAAATAATTAATATGGACTCACTATATTCACTCACTTTGGTTAAAAGCATTCACAAAATGACATGCATCTTAATGTTTAAACTTCAAACCAACTACCGCTCTCATATTTCACAACCTAGGGCATCGTCAGAACATGAACCCCACAGACAGTAACCATATGCACATAACGCAAACACAATACTACCTCACAGAGCCTACTTTAGAATCTTACGAATAGATTAAACCAACGCTCAAAAAACGTATTTACAACTGAATATCGTTCTTACTTGGTCGGTACCCATGATGTGGCAGGTCCATGGTGCACTGACGTTGACGTAAGCTGAACTAAAACAAAAACAGCACTTTAGCTTACATTACAGTCGTATTAATTCATACATTTGCAACTCGTTGTCTCAGCTACGTTATTTAATACACACTCATACATACATAGAACACACTAAGCTGGCTAGCGGATCATCGTTATCGTTAGCAACATGCTAATGTTATTGCTAGTCTTGAGTGTATAGCTTCGTTTGAACTAAACCAGTAAGAGCCAGCGGTGCCCGCTGGTAGGAACAGGCACATTGGAGTCCGCATTCAGTAAAAGCCTGACAACAAACGTTTACGTTTACATTAATATGCAACGGCGTGGTTAGTAGTACTTCTACCTACCCAGCTAACGGCAATGGCCAACTACGTGGATGTGCGACAAGTCGGGCCTCTCCCACTCCAGCACCGCAGTGGGCTGACTGCTGTGTGCCTGCGTGGCAGGACGCAGGGCGCTCGGGCTTTCCAGGCGCTTCCCTTCATGTGAGCGTACTTCCGTGTTGTTTTGATGGTGTCTGGTGAAATGCAAAACAGACACAAGACGTGCAGTGCATTGGCTTTTTTCAAATTGCAGCACGTAGATTACCCATGGAGGAGATAACCACAGGGAACAATGTATCTAAAATACCAACCTCTACAACGATTTTACAATTTTTGGACGATTTAACCCCACATTCTCCACGTTACTAGTAATAACACGTACTGACTGATTTACATTCTAATCAGAAATATTGTGAATAATAATTATTCAGTGCGTGTAATGTTAAAGATCAAATTCCAATTCTCAAGTTCTCAATATTAATTAAAAAAAACAATAGTATGAATAGACCTTTACTGTTGACCTGTAAGGCTAGCAGTATAGCCTAACTTTTTAAATACAATAATTCACCAACAATTCTACACATACATAACAATACAAAATCAATCGAATGCGCAAAGAGACCACAGAAGATATACATTGTGTGATCTCGATATTATATACTATTACTCATATAGGCCTACTCATATTTTAGGCCTATGATATTTATTACACTCAAACACAAACAATTGGAAAGTATATAGGCCATCCTCATCATTGGATCTCTAATGCCACCTCATACTTGTAATCCAAGGAGCAGTTTCAGTAGTAATATGAGAGACAGGACCAATATGCAGACCCAGGGAGGAGTCTCATCCATGCCGGGAACTCTGTCCTCAGAGTAACAAGGCCAGCAGCTGCCGGTCGTGACACACTGAGTTCATGGCACATGACATATGGTAGCCCACAATTTCCCTTTTTACAATGTCCGTATCCTACAGAGTAGTCCGCGGTAACCCAAGTGAGTGGAGGTGTAGAGGAGGGCCAAGAAATAGTTCAACGAAAATGTGCCAATCCAGTGAGTCATCTCCGCAGTAGGTTACTATCAAAAGGAAAGTGATTGCCAAACCACATAGCACAACAGGACGTAATTAGTTGTGCTTTGTGGTTGGTTACTTTTTTTCAGAATAGGCTTCATCATTACGCATACGCTCTTAGCTCAATGTAGATCTGCAACATGTTTTATTTTATTCGGCAAACCTGTTAAGACTATAATTTTTGTCTGGTTTCGTTTCACTTTTCACTATTTTGTGTGAGAAAAAATATATAAACAGAACCACAATCATCGTCGTCTTATATCATGGATAATTCATGTCTAGTCTTGCCAGGCTGTCAATATTTGAGAGCATAATAACACTTAATATAAATAAAAATCATCAGGGAGTAAGTAATGGTATCTGTCAAAGGAAATCCACGGTGCTCTCGGGGAAGTCCAAATATGGTCTTATACGTCATCGCAGGGCGTAGCGTAGTTAGACGACAGTATTTCCCGTAATTCAAAGGGGGCGTGAACAATCCATACTATTGCTTTTACGAGTTTAAATTCCACATCCATTACCGATTCTTCAGCATAAACTATCCGAACCAAACGCACCGGACGTTTTAATATATTCATTCGAGAATTTTGCGGTTATTTGGAGGACCTCTTGGAAAATATTAATCGTTCCCCCCTGGAAGTATTGCTGGTTTGGACTCTACCGAGGACCCGGGTTTACCCCTGTTTTGAATTAGGAAAGTTGAATTAGATCAAAAGTCAGATCAAGGATCCTCCTGTACCGACAACAAGGACATAACACTCATCCGAGAGACAAATTAAAACACTAAGATGTATCGAAACTTTGGAAACCAAGGCAGAGGTAACTCGTCTTTCGCCAATAGTGACACCGGGTCGCCACACACTGGCTCAAGTTCTGTATCTCTGGGAGCTGCTAGCACCTCAACCACACAACAGGAGCAGGTACGTTTTCACTCTTGTCTATTATGATCAAAACAGCAGTCCAATAAGACATTATATCATGTACTGTACGATGTTAACATTACCCAATGTATATAATGTGTATATAACACATTGAGTTAACAAAACGTGTTAACGTGTATAGGCTTTAGATTAATTCAAAAGTCTATAAATATAGGTCACACATTTCAAGTAAACCTTTACACTATATAATAATGAACAATAATATTTGTAAATGACTGGGTTTGCAGCCTAATTTAACTACTTTGTTATTTGCTGGCAGAAATTCACCATGGCGGGAAGCAGCCAATTTGTACCCAGTCTCAACGCTATCACCACCAACCAAGACCTCCAGTGGTTGGTCCAGCCATCCTTTGGGTCTCCGCCAGGCACCTCGCAGTCTCCAAGACCCTCTTACCAAGCTCACTCAGGGATACGACCAATGGGTCATAGACCTTCCCAAACAAACTTTTACAGACCAGGGGTCATCCGAGCTGCTTCCCACTCTACAGGGTCCACCAGGCGCAGAAATGATGAACACGTAAGACCTTTGTAATAGCTTTTTAACAACAGTTAGTGAAACCTTTGAGTTGTTTGAAGGAAAAAACTGTTCCAAGGCATTGTGGAAGTGACATGAGTTAAAGAGTATTGGTTCTGCAATATATAACTCTTATAAGTTATAACTATATAACATGTGTCTGGTCAAATATATAGGAAAATACCCAATTGTTATAGGGCGTGTTTTTCCAAAATGGAAATCTGAATGAGTCTTTAAGAGTTGAGGAAATGGCCAAATCCTGGATCTGTCATTCATGTGCAATATCTCATTGTAGTCTCAGACAGGGGCACTACTAATCTCCTAAGAACGCCATAGAAAGGAAACCAGGAGTCCAAGGTTAATTTATCACAAATAGTTTGGAAATAGAGGAACTACAGTCTCAGTTAGAGGACACACATTTATGTTCTTTCAAAGTTCTTGATAAGTATCAAGTAAATACTAATAGTGCCAGTTTTCCTGCTACTTTATCATCATCATGAAGTCAGTATGGAGTAATTGAGAAGATAACCTCCTGGCAATGTTAAATAAGTTGCTGAATATGTGTGTGCATGTATAAGCATGTTTAGTTCAAATGAAACAAGTGTGGGAAGGACTTAGAGTTCCCTATCTGGTTGATTTGCATTTCCTTTATACCCACATTACACATATGGCGTCATTACTTGAAGCTGTCATTGTGGAACTTGCTTAATTCTTGGAGTTGTAATTCCATGGCACAGGAAGTAGGCTATCATGTGACTCATCAGGGTTAGGCGCATTTTGGTGTGACTCACACCTGAGTCATTGCTGGGGTCTGAGTATGAGTCATATATCTTCATAGGCGGGAAATAGTTGATGAACGGCACAATTACAATTGAGCAATGGGCAGCAGGAATGTGCCCTAGGGTCAAGGCACAAAAGCTGTTTCCTTTATCCTTCTTTTTTTTCAATACTGCGATGATGACTTGCAGACACAAGGTGGTAGTATTTCAATTGTATAATTTGCCCTATCTGATTCATGTATCGTGTCAAGTATTTTCATGTCAATGCTTTGAAATAAGTAGTAGCTTTTGGAGCCTAGACATCATATTGACCTCACCGACATGGGGCTGTGTCATCTCCCTCAAGCCTGCCTTTTGAATTTCAATAACTATATTTAGCCCAGAAAATTGTTATACATCAGTTTTGTTTGCAATTTTTTTGCTTTTGCTAATGTTATTGTAATTATTGTCATGACAGTTATCACCAGAAGAGATGGAGAGGCGCACGATCCGGAGAGAACGGAACAAACTGGCTGCTGCAAAGTGTCGTAACCGCCGCCGGGAGTTGACTGACACACTACAAAACGTGAGCAATTAATGTCACAAAGGATGATTTTGTGTATTGAAGTCCCAGACTTTTTAGTTGTATTTCAGAATTGGGATATTACTGAAGTAAATGTTATCTTAATTTCCCATCCAGGAGACTGATGAGTTGGAAGGGGAGAAGTCCCGTCTTCAGAAGGAAATCGCTGAACTACAGAAGAAGAAGGAAAAGCTAGAGCTGGTCCTGGAAGCCCACCGTCCCATCTGTAAGATCGAAGACTCAAGCTCCGACTCAGATTCCCACCCACCTCTGTCAATGTTGCGTGGAATCAAAATGGAACCAGATTCAGAGCAGCCCGGGCCTTCTTCAAAACCTCAGTCCGCAAAGAAGCTGGCCAAGCCCAAACCAAAGATAACTATCCCACCCAAGCCCGTGACCACACTGGCTTCTGTGATCAGTGCTCCCGAATCTGAATCCCTCCACACTCCCATCCTCATGTCCACTCCATCTTTCACTCCTTTCACAGCCAATTTAGTCTTCACCTATCCCTCCGCCCCTCTAGACACCATTGCCTCCATTACATCCCATGCCACTTCCTCCTCTTCCTCCCACCATGGTAATGCCCAACAATCTCTCAATCTTGCCGCCCAACACTGTGGCATAGCTCATCGTCGTAGCAGCAGCAGCGGTGACCAATCCGATCACTCCCTACATTCCCCGACCATCCTCTCTCTTTGATTGACAACTCTGGTCTCATGGCTGAGAAAACATTTGTTTACAGTATCACCTGGAGAATAGACTACAACAGCAGTAACACATAAGAAATGTATCTAAATGATTACTTTGATGTCAATTATGTTGCTTATTTAGATACTCCAAACCTACATAAAAAAATTTTTTTTACCGTTTGGGCATTACCTAGATATACTATGCATATTACTGGGATAATTGGGTTATAGTTACATTTGTTTTGAGTATACCCATAGAGCATGTTTAAAAATGTACTGAAATTTATTTAAAGAGATTTATTTTTAAAGAAGCATTAATATTTTAATTAACATTTTCCTGTACTGTATTTCTTACATTAAGGAAGTGTTAGCTATTTATACAACCTATTTTTTTTTTATAATATGATAACATTTAAAATAATTAAAAAGTAATGATTGACTACTTAGGCTGGACCTAGCAGTTCAAACGCAGTTTTAAAATTCCAATAATATATTTATTTTGGAGAGCATAATATATTTTTTGATATAACTGTGTTATTCAGACTAATTGAACGGTTTTGGTGTGAAATGCCTTATTCTTGACCTTTTTCAAAGCTGCTATCTTTAAAAGTTGGTGAAAGGGTTCGAGAATTGATAGTGTGCAATTCCAAGGGTCCTAATGCTCATTGTGTAAACTCAAAGTAGCGGATGAGTGACACTTTGTTCAATTTTGGGCAAAAGCACCAATACCTATGCAAACTTCTTTGCTGTCCAACAAATAAAAACAAGCATCATGCAAGTGTGTCTCTCTGGTTAAGTGGTTGGGACGTATCGATAAGTCCAATTGAATAAAACTTTTCTTGAAAATGAAGCATGTTTCTTCAAAGAAAACTGTTTTTCTTCAAAAAACACAGAAGTAAAGATCAGAACACAATCAAGAGTCACACCCATTGTTTTTAAAGCTCTTCAATTCACTAAGAGCATAACCCAGCAATAACAGCCAACAATAAAGCAAACCTCTTTCAATCCATGTGCATTGTCTATAATAGAAAGGTAAGGTGTGTAGGGATAAACTGCAAGATAATACTGATAAGGAAAAGCATGGTAATAGAGTATCTCTAATGTCACAGAGTTAACACAAAACTTTGATTCATATTAACCCTAACTATTGCAAACTTAAAGACATGTGTTTGATTCCAATGTGAGGTCTACTAATTGAAATAACAACAATGTAACTACAGAATAAAGTACAGGTGACTTAAAACAACTTTCCTGTCTATTTATGTGTATAAATAACTGTAAAATTGTAGACTTTCCAGTTTGATATAAAGTTTCCAGTTTTCATACAAAAGTGTTAAACGTTAAGCATTAGCACTTCATGTTTCTAAGAGAGGTCCAGTGTTATCACTGATGCAAATCCAAGACCTAAACTGTCATGAAGACTTTTTTTCCAAGCTTCACATTATGAACAACCTTCAAGTAAACTCAAAGGGCCTGAAAAACCAGGGTCGCCTATTGGCCCTTATTAACTGTGATAATCCCCATGCATGGCACTCCGATCCTTTCCTGAGGAATAGAATGCATAAACGGTCACACATAGCTATAGGCGTGTAACAAAAAGAAAACATATTCAAAAGTGGTATTTTTGACACAATGTATCTATCTCAGTGCCTGTGGACTTCAGTAGACTTTATGGCTCAAATCGGATTTGATTGCATCTTTAGATATCCATCATATCTTTGTCCAGTGCAATAATAAACGGCCAACACCAGTGTAGGCTAGTCCAGTGCATGAAGTAACATCATATGCAAACCTTTTTTTGTGTGGCAATTTCTTAAATAATAATCTAAAACTGAATAGCGAAACTTCCCCACTACTGACATAATAAGTAATGCTAAATTAATGAATCAAGTCAAGTAATTTCAAAGGAATCCAGCAAAACAAAATTACAAAGAAAAATCTGAGAATCATTGTCAGGTGAAGGAACTAATGCAATTACTATTTTTTCTTCTTTTTTAAAATCTGATTCTTATTGAATTCACTGACAAAGCCTCCCGTGCAGTGTATTGTCTTCAACGGGAGAAACCCTCTCAACCAAATGATGTCCTCCTGTCATCAGGTGAGCACACCAGGTGAAGTTGGTCTGGACTCCCAACGCTGCCTGTGCTTGAGCTCCCGTCCCCCAGGTCCCGGGCCACCATGCAGGGGAGGTTGAGCTCAGTCGACCCACCGGGGCTCGAGTCACTTCGACTGACACATTCCTCCTCCAGGACCAAACACAGCTCCTTAAGATCCAAATTCTCCTTGACCAGTCCGTCCTGCATTCGCTCCAGGTCTGCAAGTTTCTTCAAGTATCCGCCAAGGTCTTCCCGCATCACTTTGGCCGCATGGTGCCCGAACAGCTGCCATTCTCTCGCCAGCTTTTTAACTTTAAGGCGATCGTCGTCAAGAAAACAGCAAAGGTCTCGCAACTCTGTGTTTTCTTCTTGTAGACGCTGATTGATGACTTTCAGCTCCCTGATTTCCAGGAGGTGTCCCTGCAGCTGTTTATTTACTTCTTTGATCAGACGACCACGCTGAATGAGAGCAGACATCTTCTCGGACTCCTCTTTACGCAGTCGGCTCAGTAGTTCTTCCTTGGAGCAAGCCATTAACTCGTCGTCGGACATCTTTGATAATTCTCTGTTAAAGACCTCGCTGTCGCTACCCATCTTTGTTTATCCAACTAGGCCGACAATACCTGAGATATGGATGCAGTTTGCTAACTGCAAACAATATAGCCCCTATCGATGTTTACAAATATTCCGGACAGTCAAATTTGGACATTAAATCGTCAGAATTGCCTGTTTGGAAATTGCAGTCCATGTATGAAAATGTGAATCTGGTATAATAAAAAACGGCGTAGATAGGCACGACAGACGCTTCTGTTTTTGGTTAGTGTATTCCTCCAGAACTAGGTTAGGCACCTAGTGGCTTTTCCCGGTTAACGTGGTCTTGAATGAAAACAGCGAAATCTGAAAAAAGCCAAGGGATCTCACTCGACATCCTCCTATTGGACCGTATTGAAGAGGCCTTATGGGACGCAGAAATGTCATATAGTTGTCTACGAGTCCCTCGATCCCAACTACGGTGATTCTATCCTGTAATCAATACGATTTTAACTAGGTACACGCGAAAAAAAACACGATAAATCATCGTTTTACGTCGCATTCGAGGCGGTGAGCCATTAAAACGACGCGCTGTGACAGCGTGCTGATGGGGTGGCTTGGTTTAAATGAACTCCTTTACCATGGATTGCATCGATTGGACAAAATCTTGTTGCTTTTCAGGACCAACAATGCGAACGAAGATCTTGAATATTGTCCGATACGGTCAATATATATTTCGCACCATGCTCCGCTCATCCTCTTGTGCTGGGCGATAACAATGTCCGCTTCCTCCACTTTCACTGCTGACGACTAGTGTAAAACAGGCCTACCATAAACATTCGTCCACCCGCGGTTGGCACTGCTTCTCCCAGGTAGCCCAAACCCGAGATGTGCATGTATAGCCTACTAAGCAGGATCTTGTCGAATGGTCATAAGAAAAACGCCGTTAGGTCCACTTAATATGAAATTGCAGCTCCGCCGCTGCAATCTGGAAATGTGAGGATGCCTGCGTAAATACAGTATGCCCCTGTGCTGTGAAATCTAGGGTCGTGCGCCCCCACATGGACCAGCAAAAAATAAGCATAGGCCAAAAATCTACCACACATAAATAGGCGCGCTTTATTGGGCACTTTGCTGGTTAACTGATCACGAACACAGCCTCAAAACAATATAAGACTTGTGACACATAGTTTGTTTCACACACACACACACACACACACACACACACACACACACACACACACACACACACACACAC
>OMLJ01008636.1:2245-16715 GCA_900302595.1 Gadiculus argenteus | reverse complement strand
GATATAAAGGATTTGAAAATGAGGAGAAACACACTGTAACAAGATTAATATGACTTATACATCCCCAGAAACAAAGCACATGTAATGCAAGCCTGTATGAAAAAGTCTACCGTTATATACTATATTACTCAAAGATGATGAGGATAAAAGATGCCCTGATTTGGCTATTGACACACACACACACACACACACACACACACACACACACACACACACACACACACACACACACACACACACACACGCACTCATGTTATGCTGTATTTTCCTCATTCTTTCCTGTCTTTTCCTCAATACCCATCCTGTCTACCCCACCTTTTCATATTGTATGTATGTTTTTGGGTATATGTGTTGGGTATATGTACGGACTGGTTGATGGCTAATTTCGCTGTACTTGTACTACATAACTAGTGACAATAAAGGTCTACTACTACTACTACTACTACTACTACTACTACTACTACTACACACCTAAAGTATCCCTCATTGTTTGGTTTGGACAGCAGACCAGGCGGAGTGACTGCAGCGATGGCGAGTGCAGATGGCCACGAGATCGAGCCCCTGGCGGTCCGCTCCGTGGCCCCCACCCTGGACATGAGACGCTTCTCCAAGGACAACCACAACCTGAGTCCAGAGGAGGTGGATGGCCTCATGAACAACAGTGGTGAGGACAACAATGTTCTTATGAATCACCCCTGCACTGCCACTCCATAAAAGAGCTGGGAACACTCAAGATGGCTTTTACAAACCTCACCACCTAACATGTTTCACAGATTGAATGGCTGTTATTCACTAATTGGACCAGTACAGAGCACCGGATGCTTGTAACGGATGCTGTTGTTAACCAGCCCGGTTTACAGGATCACGTTCAGATTGGTCCACATGTTTAATGTTTGATGTTTAATATTAATGAGTGGAATGGGGTCTGCTCTGACGGACAGCAGGCCGTGATCGGGAGGCTGCAGATTGTGAATCCTAAACCCCTGCACTAGATGATAACCTTTTTCCGACTGTCCAGTGTTCTTCCTGAATATAAGTAATCTGTGGAAATCATGTTTAAAATCTTTCTTAATAAATATTGTTATGTATTCCCAGCTTAAAGTGAATCAAATCAACCGGATGCATGATGAAGTATTCTTAACCGAGAAATTACGTTTTAAACCCTAACCCCCAGAGGGCCGGCCTTTCCTGGTGGTGCACGCCCTGTTGGATATGAAGGAGATCGGGGTGCCCATACTAATGACGGGAGCCCCCATCACCTGCAGAGTGGAGAGCACGGAGAGATATACGACACGGTCCAAGGTAGATGTGGAGACATTTTATCTTTACATTTTTGAAGGAGCTCAGGAGGTAGAACAGGTCATCAGGTAACTGGAGGTTGCTGGTTCCATCATCCCTGAGCAAGAAACATAACCCCAACTGCCTCCCGACCAGCTAGCCGCTGCCATGCATGGTTTTCAGGGCGTTCAGTGTATGGATTTGTGTATGGAAACTGGGTGAGTGAGGCCTATTGTTAGGTGTTTTCAGTATTCACAGATTAGAAGAGGGTGATATAAAGGCCACTACCGGCACAGCCTCCATTTACTTTCCATTCTTTCAAGTATGTATTTGTGATAGAGAGATTAGAGATTAGGTGTGTTGTAAAGTAAGATGATAGTTAGTTACTAGTTGAGTGAATGAAGCATCATCGCTTAGGGGCCTCCTCCTCCTTCTCCTTCATAATATTGAACTTCCAAGAACTTCCAAGACACACAAACCGAGGATCTAACCTCTGATAATGAAATGTTGTTGAGATTAAGCTATTTGTGTTACTTATATCCTAAACCCTAAAGTAAATGATCCCAGCTACTGAACGGATCTACAAAACTAACAGTTTCCATACAGTATGCAATGCCTTCAATGCCAGTTTTGTACACATCCCTTTAACAGTGAAATCAGAATTTGTCTTTCCCTGCGCTGGTGGTTGGTAAACACTAAAATGAGGGTGTGGTTCTGGTCGCCAGGTGAGCGTGTGCACCCTGTACACGGTGCGGCTGACCCACGGGCCCTTCACCTGGACGGTGAAGAGGAAGTACCGGCGCTTCCAGGAGCTCCATCGAGACCTCTACAAGCACAAGATGCTGATGCACTTCATGCCGCTGGGCAGGTGGGTGGTGCACCTCTCTGCTTACACAAAAAGAAAAAAGAAAGATTAGAATAAGCTTCCGCCTGACCTTTGTGTACAGTGCTGTGGTATTTGTTTAAAAGGGATGGGCACGGCTGTAATCCACACTGTGGCTAGCTTTGATTTCTCTTGATGTTTATACGTGGCTGCATTGAATATTCAAAACGTTTCTCTAGATTTGCAAAGGCGAGGCAACAGCTGCGGACGATGTCGGAGGAGATGCCCAACCTCAACAGCTCGGACAGGGGGCGGAGAACTTCCAGCAAGCCAGTATGACAAAACAACCAATCACCACGCACCGGCACATTACAGAGAGACCTGAGACCTACACACAACAGGTCTCAGACCTGAGACATACATTCACGTAACAGATCTTAGACCTGAGACCTGAGGCCTACACAAGCTACACACGCACAGCAGATCTCAAGAACCAAAAAGAGAAGTGTTCTGAGCTGACCCAGGATAGGGTTAGTTGTAGGTCTTGTGGATGAGCTACGGAGTCATCTTTGTTCCTGTAAATAAAATGTATTTTTAACATGCAGTGCCTAACTTCCTCATTATAACTGCAGAAATATCTGGAGGAATACTTGAACGGACTGCTGGAAAATGAGTTCTGCAAGAATGATCACAGCATGGTGAGGACATGCGCAACCACATACACATGCACGCACGCGCACAAACACACATACACACCCGCAAGTTGTAAATGTATATTTTGTTTTTGATTTGTTTCAGCTGGAGTTCCTCGATGTCAGTGCTCTCTCTTTCGTCACTGACCTTGGAGCCAAAGGCCTGTAAGCACAGTAGCACTGACAAATACAACACCATGTTTATAACCAAAGCAAATAACAATACTGGAGAGTGTGTTTGTATGTGGAGCTTCAGAGGACTTATCTTTTGTATCAGGGAGGGGCCCATCTTCAAGAGGTCTGGCGGTCATCGTATCCAGGGCCTGAACTGCATCGGGCACCACCAGTTCTGCTTCCGCTGGTCGCGGCGCTGGCTGGTGGTCAAGGACTCCTTCCTGCTGTACATGAACCGCGACCACGGAGTCATCTCCTTTGTCCTGCTCTTTGACCCGGAGCTCAAGGTCAAAGTGGGCACCTCTTACACCGACACAAAGCACGGCGTGTGCATCGAGAACTTTACACGGTAAATAATAGTTTTTTATTGAGATGTCGTCTTTTGGTTTTACTTTAACTTTCTACGGGGAATGCAATTGAGGACTTTGTGTGTTAGGACTTCAGATTCTTCGTCAACGTTCAACGTTAGCTGTTGGATGAACAGATTTTTCCATGCATCGCATAAAAATTTTAGGGAACCAAAAACCACTTCACTGTGCTTTCCTGCTGAATAATCTTTACATGTTTTGTTACGTGTAAACAATAACATAGATTGACTTATTCCATATTCTGACTTCAGGCTATGGAAATAACCAGCCAGAAATATCTTCACTGTCCCCTCTCAAAATCTCAATTAAATTTTGCTTTGTTCCTCTTGATCCTCCATGTAGAAACCTGATCATCAAGTGCAGTAATTACCGACAGACCCACTGGTGGAGCCATGAAATCGACAATATTACGGTGGCCTGTGACTTCCTAAAATGGCAGCGCTACGAAGGCTTTGCCATGCCGCGGGAGAACACCCTCACTAAATGGTGATCCCATGTGCAGTATGACGGAGCGGGTCGTCATGGCCCAAGATTGGTGTATTGTTTAATGTTTACTCTCACTTTCTTCTAAAATGTGTAGTTGAAATTGTTTTTAAGGTACGTCAACGGCAGCGGTTACTTTTCAGACCTGGCCGATGCCCTCGAACAAGCCAAGGAAGAGATCTTCATCACTGACTGGTGGTGAGTGGCCAATCAAACGCATGAACCAAACTCTCACATTTTCATCATTCAGTTTGTGTGAACTTTTTACCTAACTGTGGTTAAAACAAAATTCTCTCTCTCTCTCTCTCTCTCTCTCTCTCTCTCTCTCAGGCTCAGCCCAGAAGTGTTTCTGAAGAGGCCTGCCACAGACACTTACTGGCGTCTAGATGAGATTCTCAAACGCAAAGCGGTACGGTATCTCTATTACTCTTCTTCTATTCGAGCCTTCTCTCTTAAGTTTCAACATTAAGCTAATTTGTCTGTGTGTTGTTTCTGTGCAGGAACAAGGCGTGAAGGTGTGTGTGCTCCTCTACAAAGAGGTGGAGCTAGCACTGGGCATCAACAGCGGGCACAGCAAGAGGACTCTGATGGACCTGCACCCCAACATCAAGGTCTGTACAAGTACAAGGTCTGTCATCGCTAAACGGTTTCCTCTCCTGCTTAGACTCCCAGGGAATAAACCGATCCTGGAGGCTGGTTCCTGTGATGTAACTTGAGATCATATGAACCGGTTTAACTACATTTCAACACCCTCATTCAACCAGATTCGACCCGCTGCTAAGAAAAGGGCTACACAAATGAGGCCTAAAGAGATTTTCTCTGGGGTAGAGTTCGACCTGTCAACTTGTCATGCCCAAAGTCATTAATTTGCTTGCTGAAAATTTCTGAACATATAAAGGGCTCATATTTAGTATTTACTTGATTAAGTAGTAAAGTGAATCACCGATTCTTAAAATTATAATGGATACATTTTCTATTGACCATCCCATCTATGGAATGGCCTCATTGTTTCCGCAATGTGATCTATTGTCTCACATGTTTTCATCGTCCTCTTCATCAGGTCATGCGCCACCCGGACCATGTGTCTTCGGTGGTGTTCCTGTGGGCCCACCACGAGAAGATGGTGGCCATCGACCAGTCTGTGTCCTTCGTGGGGGGTCTGGACCTAGCATTCGGCCGTTGGGACAACAGCCAGTACCGCCTGACAGACCTGGGCTCCACGGACCAAAGCAACCATGTGACCCAGGTAGGGGGAGAGCAAGACTTTCTAGTTGACCTTAATCCAAAACAGTGAATTCAGATGGATGTCATCAGGGTGTAGGTGGGCTGTTAAGCCTCTGGTAAGTGCTGATTATTGTCCCACGTCCACGCAACGCAATGACGCATCCACGTAGTCGTTGAACCTGTTCTGGTTCTGCGTCAGGTTTTTGTAAGCGGACCAATCACAGCCCTTGCTGCTGCGTCGCCTCAACGGAAGGTTACCATTTTTGGGAGGCACACGTCAGGCCCTCACGGTGGACGCAAGGAGGGTCCGTGAGGACCCTCCTGCGTTGCGGGAACAGGGGACCATAATCAGCCCTTTAGGGTCTAGGGTGCTTACAAGTAGAACGTGGACCTGAACGTTCTACTTGAAGTGAGAAGTGAGAGCTTCAGAAACATCAAGGGGGGTGAGAGCCCTTTGATTTGAGGGTCCTCAAATTATGCACAAGTACGTTTCCTAGATGATCTTCAATGATGGTGATGAGTGTGTGCTCTCATCCTGTCTATATATCTCTGAGACCAAATGTTCCTTTTGGAGAGGTGAACGTTCATGATTGAGTTGCACAGTAAGATATACAAATTAGCTCAAAACAAGGTTCTTCCACATGCAGAGGTATTTGATACCGTCCGTTAGATGCATACTGCCTGGCCAATTGGCCCAACACTACATTACATCGACCCGTTATCATTCTCAGCAGGCAAACTCATATTCAACCCCTCCGACTTCCATACTTTTTTTGACAGCTGCAAACCTTTGATAAAAGTATGTAACTAATAAAAGGCTTAGCCACTAGGGAGATTGTTCTTCACAGAAACTGGGCTACCAAAAGTCAGATCTAGTCTAGGATCTACTGGAGCAGCCACTCCTTGATCCAAACAAAGTCCTCACTATGATTCTTCTTATTCCTAGGAGAGTGATGTCACTGATGGCCCGGTACCAGCCACGGTGTCCACACCCCCAGAGGACCTGGATCCAAAGGACTTGACTGAGAACACTAAGCTCTGGCTCGGCAAAGACTACAGCAACTTCATCCGCAAGGACTGGGTTCAACTGGACCGTCCCTTCGAAGGTACACCCCCCCAGAACCCCCGTCCTCTGGTTCCTATCTCTCTCACGGACACAGAAACACTGCAGCCTCTGTCCCTTACTTCCCTCCACCAGATAACATCGACCGGACTCAAGTGCCCCGCATGCCCTGGCGAGACTTCTCCGCAGCCATCCATGGCAAAGCAGCCAGGGACGTGGCCCGCCACTTCATTCAGAGGTGGAACTTCACCAAGGTCCAGCCTCTCAGCCAACCATCCCCTCACAATATACTCTCTTTTATACCCCGTAAGATGGGAGAATGACAAAGTGCTTAGAGATTAACTTCCTTTTGTTTTTACATCTGCGTCAGATCTTCAAGAACAAGTACAAAGACGACTTCTACCCATACCTTCTGCCCAAGTCCCACAGTACTGCAGAGAAGTTGCCCTTCACTGTGCCCGGCTCTGGTAGGGCCAAAGTACAGGTACTTAAAGCGCTGCTGTGGGCTACTCTAGCCCAAACAGCACTTATGAATTTCTATCCGGCTTGATTGAGTCCCACTTAATTACTGCATTAGAATAGGTTTTCATCCAAACAGGAAAAAATATTGGAATAATCAATACGTGAGTGTCCGGTGCTCTGATCGATACTGAAACAATGAAACATGCATTGGGAGGCCGCCCCAATGCAGACACAGTCGGTTCACAGTCCATCGATTCCTCCCTAGCAACTGCTCTGACCCGAGCCTTATGGAACCGCAATGCAGCACATTATCAACCTGGAGACCAGGGCTGCTGCCACAAGGCCACCCTGTCTGCAGAGAAGTCAAACAACACCACCATAAACCCAAACCAGCAGTCGGGAAGTGTAGCGGTGTGTTCCACAGCAATACACAAGCTGTTCTCTAATGAGTTCTCCTTGTGGGAGATGCCCTGGGTCACTCTCCAAGGGCAGATTAACAGAGGGCCATTAGGCTGTAAGCAGCTGCAACACAGAGGAGGACCTCTGGCTCTCCTGAGCAGGACGTGACTGTGAACTAAAGACTATTGTTGGAAGGCATATGGAACAGAGTTCGGGGCATGGCTAGCCATCTGAGAAAACAGGAAGGTTACTCTTTGGGGGGTTTGGGATTAAATAGTTTTGTTCTGGCTGGAATTCTGAGGAATTTGTTTTAAGGCTTGGTTTTGAGATGAGGAACAGGATTTAACTGCATTCGATTTCTTTTGACAATTTAATTAAAGATTTCAAATACTTAATAAAGATATCAGTAAAGATGAGTTCAATCATACCAGCACAGATGGACGTGAGACATAATAAACTAGCATGTCAATATTATAACTAGAAAATGTAATCCCACGCATAAGGGATTACAGTGCATAAAAATGTGTGTGATCTTTATGATCTTTTTGCATGTCGCATTGGATAAAGGCATCTGCTAAGAAGTAGTAGTAGTAGTAGTAGTAGTGGTAGGCTCAATTCATTTCTCGGTTTGGTAGGAAGAAGAATAATATGAGGAAAAGGGCTATCAAGATTGTGCATTTCTATGCACAATAATAATACAAATGTGTGCTGATTATATAACCCCTTGATATAAACCAAGAAACAGCTTTAGAGGAGGAAGTGAGAAAAAGGGCAGTCCTTCACTAACCCAAAGGTTAGCAGAGTGGACGATGACTAAGAAAGCAGAGTGGACGATGACTAAGAAAGTAACTCTTGGCTCTTGTGAGCCAAGAGTTCAAATCATAACAAACCACACTCACTTTTCCTGTCATTGCTTTTGTACAATACCTTACTCGTGTCTCAAAATTATTCCTAGCTCTACACTCTATGGTCTCAACTGCTCTACTTTTATTGTTGAATCAAACACAATAAACAAAGTTCACAAAGGAAAATCTCTGATTGGTGCAGGTGCTGCGTTCTGTGGACCGCTGGTCCGCAGGAACCTGTGAGAAGTCCATCCTGAACGCCTACGTGGACGTCATCGAGAACAGCGAGCACTACGTTTACATCGAGGTAGTCTACTAGTCTACTAGTTCTACTATGTTGTAGCAGAGCCTTTGGGGGGAGACGGCACAGAGCTTGGGCCAGACACTGCCAGGGGGGTGTCTGCCTTGTTTCCTGCTTGGTTACAGAGATATCCTACCCAAGTGAAACTAATTTGTCCACGTGTTTGTAGCTTTCAGAAATACAGTTTAATATTAAGGGTATTTCTACCATGGCCAGTCTAATCAGTATTGATTGGAAACATATACACTTTTATATAGTTTGCTACTGCTGGCCGAGTATGTGTTCGGTAGCCAATTTCACGTTACAGATCCCAGCCTCTAGTCTACATGATTTGTCTAAACAAATTGACAAAAAGACAGTGAACAGAAGGTACACTGGTTGTATTTATGATGCTATCAGCAGCATGCGTTTGGTACATGAAACACACCACTAGTGTGCGTGTGACCCCTCATACTATTATTATACTATCAAACATCTTCATCCCTGTGGTCCCTCAGAACCAGTTCTTCATCAGCTGTGCGGACAAGAGCGTCTACAACGGAATCGGGGACGCCATCGTGAACAGAATCCTCAGAGCTCACAGGTAACCTGCTCCCCCTACTGCTGCTGTGTGCTTTGTGAGGCCCATAGACTCTACTGCTGCTGTGTGAGGCTCATAGACTCTACTGCTGCTTTGTGAGGCCCATAGACTCTACTGCTGCTGTGTGAGGCTCATAGACTCGACTGCTGCTGTGTGAGGCTCATAGACTCTACTGCTGCTGTGTGAGGCTCATAGACTCTACTGCTGCTGTGTGAGTCTGCAGTACTGCTGTGTAATACTCGACTGATAGTAATATAATAGACTGTAGTTCTAGCGTTTGCTGAGTAATACTCTTGGACTGTAGTACTGCTGTATGATTCAGACTGTTGTACTTCTGTAAGTACTGTTTACAAACAGTAAACAGGCAAATTTGAAAATCAAAATCAATTATATATTTCCATTTCCAATGCATTTGTGATCAGTCAAAAGAGGACATACATATTAATGAGTCACAGAAGACAATATGGTCTCGTTTGGTTGACACCCCCGGTGTGACCCACACCGGGGGTGTGTGCTGACCATGGATGACTCTTATTAGTGAGCAGAAGACGTACCGGGTGTTTGTTGTGGTGCCCCTGCTGCCCGGGTTCGAAGGAGACATCAACGAGGGTGGAGGAAACGCCATCCAGGCCATCCTGCACTTCACCTACAGGTGGGTGGAGTCCTCTCTCCTTACCCTCAAGACTAAGATAGAAGTGTGAAACAATTCCTGTTGAATAGGGAGCAGATCAGGGTCCTGTTCAGGTTGTTCGACCCAAAGCCGAAAGGCAGTGGGTTCGATCCCACATGTACACAGTGTACCTGTAGGTATCCTATAGCAATTAAATCATCCAAGAAATTCTGCATTGTATAAAATGTTATGCATTGTTTAAAATCAGAACATAGGACGAATCCTACACATTTGATCAAAAAGACTGACCGTTGACCTCATATGTCCCATGCTGCAGGACCATGTGCAGGGGAGAGCACTCCATCCTGACCCGGCTGAGGCAAGGTCAGTCTCCTGGTCCTTTGTTATCTTCAGCTAACAGAAACACCAAACCATAAGGCCTCCCGAGCAGCCGCCCCTGTCCCTGTTAAACCCTTGTGTTTTCTGTGTCTTTCTCTTTCCACTCTGGTTCATGCGACTTTAAACAGAAGGTACTGGCACTAGTTGTCTGGCTCCCAGGTCTCTGTCTTCATCTCTCACCGCTTTTCACATTCAAATCCCACATGCACACACACATTCACTCCACCTTTTTTGTAAATATTGCTGATTGGGCTTGTGGTCATCAAAGTGACTAATAAAGTTATTTTTAATCCTGTTGAACCTCTTCCCCAGTGGAGGACAAGTGGACGGAGTACATCACCCTATGTGGCCTCAGGACGCACGCCAAGCTGGACGACGCCCCCGTAACGGAGCTCATTTACGTCCACAGCAAGACCCTCATCGCAGATGACCGCCGTTACATCATCGGTGAGTCACCGGCACTACAGCCTCATTCATCAGTTCAGCCGTCATGAAAGGCACCAGGAGAGAACGAGGATTGTTATGAAACCGTTGCAGCATGTCGGTCAGGGTTGGCTACAAACCCAGCCGACACAGCTTTGCAGCGCTCACTTTCCCGTTATTAATGGGTTGAATAGTAATGGCAAGCTAAGATTTTTTTGAAACTTTATATTAATTTAAATTACTTACCCAGCCATGCAGGTGCAGTTAGCGGTCAGAATGCAGTTGTTTTTTTTGTTGATGATGACCCAGACCTTGTACATCACTGTCCTCTTGCCCTGTCTTTGGCTAGGCAGCACCTCAGTCTTAAGAGCCACAAAGTTTTCAGTGTGGTAATCATGTAATAGTATGTCCTGGACATGATTGTCAGTAACGTAGCCGTAAGCATCCAGAGTTGTGTAGGACTTCAAGTTCTCCTTGGAATAAAGACTTGGAGTGTTGATCAGGTATTAATGGATATCCACTGCAGACTGGGCCATTTCGTCTCATTAATCCACTCAACGGCGCCTAAAGCATATGGGTCACCCAGCTGGATCCCATTCAATAACGTACATTTCGAACCATAACTTTTGTCACTCGTGACAAGCTGGCGTAGTATGCAGAAAACATCGTCGCTGCTTTTTAGCCGGCTAACTTTACAGCAACAACACGGTCATGTTAATGGTGGGGGGAGCGCTTCTGCACGCATTGTATGTAAACAACTAAGACCCCTATAAGATGTCTATGGTGCTAATAGGCTGAAGCTACCTGCCCCCCTGGTCATACCCCTCATCATAAAGATAATGTACTTTTGAAGGCTTGCCACAAGGTGGCAGTGATGAGCTAAACCTGTTGACACGGTGCAGAGCTCCGAATGGAACCATGAATTACAACCCAAAGTACTGTAGTCCTTGTAGATACTTCTGAATGTTCACTTTTCAGATGACCGCTTGTGGCCCACATTAATTGTTCAATCAATGAACTGTACATTTTGTATGGTTTTCAGATGTGGGGTGTATATGTATCACAGCGTTATTACCTCAAACAATAGACATATTAGGACATGGTTGATCATCCATGATTGATGATTTCCCGTCCTGGTCCATACCATGATGAGATGTATAGCTACCGTGGAATGGAGTAGAATCCATTATCAGGTGGACCACCCCATGTGTTTCCGTCACAAAACAAGACTTTCCTGAATTACCATTCTTTCCTGAATAACATTTGCGTTCCTACACTGGAATATCAAATATAATTATTTATTATTATTTATTACACAGTCTGCAGCCCAGAGCAACGAGCCGACTGGCTAAACACGCCGGTCGCCAGCGAGGACCCTCCGCACTTTGTTTAAAGAAGAAGTAGAAAGGCTCTCGTTCGATGACACAAATATCCCCCATCTCACTGTTATTTGAGTTTTTAATAATCAGACCAGCACATGTCTCCCGGTGGTAATGGAACCAGAGACCAGAGATATGAGTTGGGAATGCGGTGAGGGAGAGCTAGAACTGCATGGGCTTCTTTGGCCCATCAGTCATATCTAGTGGAGGCACAAACTAAAAACAGCCTTTACAAAACCCTGGCATGCAGTGTGTTGTGTTGTGCTCTCCTCCCCCTTCGCTGGCACCTTTCACAAAATGATGTTATGCACGCAAAAATCTGCAATGATGTGCTTACTGTGATTACTGAGAGCTGACAGCTGTGATGGAGGCAGGCGCCCTGCTCAGGACAGGTCATGTGTCTGGGTCACACGCTATTGGGGCTTTGTGTCCGTGTGTGTGTGTGTGTGTGTAGATGTGTGAATTTGTGTGTATGTGTGCAAATCTGAAATTGTATGTCTGTAAATTCATGTCTTTGTGTGTGAATCCTCATGCGTGTGTGAGGATAGTCTACTTTATGCCACCTCTGCTCGACGGCTGTCATCACAAGTTTTGCACTGCGGCTAAATTTAGCGGGACAAAAACGTACAGAGCAGCGCCTGGTAGCCAACGGAGTCAAGCTGCCTCCCGATCGATACCGGATAACCAGGACTCACCATGACCCCTCCCACCACCTCCTATATATATAAGAGCGGCCTACCCACAAACCTGTCCTTAAAACAACCCTAAACGTTTGTTTTCAGAAATGTGCAACAGTGCAACTCACCGAGTGGTTAGTGGTGTTTGTTGATGTTCCAAATCAAGTATCGTAGCGAAATACAGTTTCTGTCCTGTTTTATTTGGCATTTTGTAAATGGGAACCGGTTCCAGACGGTTTCTGTTTCAATGGGATTTATGATGAGACAGATTTACTTCCATAGCATTCACGACACGTGAACGGGGCGTTTATCGCGTGATTTTATTCCACTTTACAAAATGGATAGATCAAGAGCAGTCTATTTCACTCAAGATGAACAGATAGTCACAAAGAACTATGAGGAGTTAAAAATCAGATGACAGCTAGAGGCAACACATTTCCACATAATAAAGCTAGAGAGGCGTGCTGGCAACAAATAACCGATCATGTAAATTGGTATAACTGAAAAGATTCTGCATATTGTCTATAAAATAACTATGCCAAATGCAGAATTTTTTCGCCATTAATCCCAGCGACCGGGGTTCAAATCTCGCTGGTCCATTATCATGCCTTTTACCCTCATAGATGTGGTGCCAACACGGCCTTGAAAACATGGGTTCAAGTTTGAAATAAGCAGAAAAATATAATTACATAACCTTTAGTGAATAAGTATTCCATATGACATAAGAATTGGGACTATTTAAGCTTCATACAGTAAATGCGCATCACTTGGGAGACGAACCCTGCACACAGAAATTCAAGACTGACGCACTACCTCCACCAGGCTTGTACAGAATTGTAGAATTTTGGCCTCAATTCAATTCAGGAATTGGTATGGGAATTGAATTGGCTCCGTCCCCACAGGATGTTGAATTTGAATTACAGGAAGTGGAATTACATTCATGGCAATTCAATGAAATTCACACACAGAAAGAATGTGTTGAATCTTATATACAGTATATTCAGAGTTATGAAGGTTACTTTGGAAATGTAATTGACTGCTATAAATTAACCATTATCAACGTGATTTGTTTTACTCAAGGTTAAAAGTTCAGGGACATTAAAATCAACGGAAATGGGCCCGTTTTCAAATTTTTGTTTTCAAAACCGCTGAGTTTTTCATTGTTTATTTGTTTGGGGATTTTTATGGGAAAATGTATTATTCTTAAGTACCTTGACACCTCAGGACGAGGAGAATTCAACTCATATTTTCAAATGTTGGTCTCGTAATAAAACAACAACAACCTGATGAGTTGTTTTCTGATTTCGGCCACTCTTTAGTTAATCCAAAAAAACTATCAAAACATACACGACCGCACACAGACTTTAATGGCTTTGACGTCTGTCATGGCAGGCCTATGTGGAACATAGTTTTCCTAAACACACATTTCAACACTGTCTCATTGTCTTAAAAAGCAGAACACAACAACCTCTTTTTTTTTAATCAACACAAATGAACAGCAAGACATTTGTACAGCGCTCAACCCTAGGTCTCAGCTGAAATAACATCCAGCTGCGCTTATACAATAGGCTGCATTTTGCACATAATCAAACAAAGCAATCGTTTTTATTGTTAACTCATCAATGGTAAGCCTATTGCTTCTCAAACGAGTACACTCAAACCAATAGACCGTAAACCTAAAACCCTGCCACTCACAGAAATTCATCAACTGATAGAGAACCCGTGGTCTAATCGTCTGATCCCAGGCAGTGGCCGCAAACTTCTCCGTTTTTCCGGGCTGCGTTTTAAAATCAAAGTAAATAAAGAAGTGCGAGGGTGTCCGATTGTGCTGCGGTTTCATCGACGGCTCCACCATGGTCGCCGGGCTACACGCAACTATTGAATTCAGAAGAGGAAGAAGAGTGCTTCTTTGTTTGGATTAAATATCCTGTACGCATGCTCTCTGCCCACTTAAGCAAAACAAGAAAACAAACAAAACAACAAGTAGGCGCAGTAGCACAGTTCTCAAATTATTTTGGTAATATTGCTAAGATGTCTTATAGCTAAGAATTTTTTTCGGCCAAGTTGCCTACGTGTTTCATCAGCGCAAGAATACTTTGGGGAGGGGAACATTGTTTTAAGTCAATAAGTAATGCATTTGCATGTTAATACCCATTAAATGAACGGTGTAGATATAATTTTATTACAGTGGTTTTCAAAACCGTCAACATAACCTACACATACCCTAATTTCCAATCTTGTACATTTAGTGCAAACATTTAATTCTGCCATTCTGCTATGTTCTCACACA
>OMLJ01008476.1:0-11030 GCA_900302595.1 Gadiculus argenteus | reverse complement strand
CTAAAGGGGTAGTTCGGGACATATTTGGACCTCATTTCCAAGTGAGCCAGTGTGTTATTTATCATTGGAGACCGTTTTCAACACTTTCATTTAGTCCTTCTAGTTGCAGAAAACGCTTGTGCTAGGCTAGCGCAAGTCGAGGGGATCTGCTAGCCTGCCAATAAAAACAGTTTTACCCACTCCACAGTACACCCAAGGCAAACCAATTATAACGCCAGACTGTCTATGTAAATGTCTGTGTTGATAGAATAATGTTAGAAATAAACTTACCATTGCATTACATTTAGTTTATAATCCCTGTATTTGGAAGCAGGCTATGGCAGCGGCGGACTGATATTAACCTGGAGTGTGCTTCTCTGTTTACCTTTACCAGAAAGTAGTCCCCCAAAATCTAATGTGATCATTGCGATACAAGGATAGTTTTATTTCTAATATTATTCTATCAACACAGACATTTACACCGATATTCGGGCATTATAATTGGTTTGACTCGGGTGTACTATGGAATGGGTAAAACTGTTTTTATTGGCAGGCTAGCAGATACCCTTGACTTGCGCTAACTTAGCATCAGCAATTTCTGCAACTAGAAGGACTGAATGAAAAGTGTTGCAAACGGTCTCCAATGATAAATAACACACTGGCTCACTTGGAAATGAGTTTCGAATTTTTCTTTTTTTAATTTTTTTTCTTTTTTCATTTTCTTGGCTAAAGGACATTGAACGTTCCTGTCTGGAAACTCCAGACGTCATTGCAGAGACTTCATCAGATAGTGATGGATCCACATCTGATAAAGACTATGCACCTCATAAAGCAGAAATCAGTGATGGATCCAGCACTGACGATGATTATACACCTCATCAACTCACTGCATCAACTTCCTCAACTTCCTCAAGGTATAAGGACAGTACAGAGAGTGTTGCACAACACATAGACTGTGCTGAAGATGGAGACGGGGCTGCTTCCAAGAGCACATCAGACACTGTAAACCCAAACCCCAAAGACATTTCCACCAACAAAAATTACTGTTATGTCTGCAATATCCCTCAGTCTAAGATTGCACGGCACCTTAAAAAACATGAAAAAGTAGAACCAGCTATTGCTGAGGCATTCATGTTTCCTCCACATTCAAAAGAGAGAAAGAGATTGCTCGAAAAGCTCCGTAACCGAGGGAATTACCAACACAACCAAACGGTTATGGAGAATCAGAGTGGACCTCTGAAAGTAAAAAGAAGACCGGGAAAAAAACAGCCACTAAACAAAAAAATGTATGTTCATTGTTTGTATTGCAAAGGTATGTTTGTACGTAAAGAACTGTGGCGCCACATGCGTAGATGCCCTTCAAAAACTGCAACAGACACCGAAGCAACTGGTCAGAGCAAAGTTCTTGCACTGGTTGATGTTGCAGAGGCAACATCTTCCAAAGCTATCTCTCCTGGTTTCTGGAAGGTCCTTGGGAACATGAAACAGGACGACATTGCATCTGTTGTCCGGAACGATTTTCTCATACTGCAACTCGGTCAGTCTTTTTACAATAAACACGGCAACGATCCAACAAAAAATGAATATATACGACAGAAGGTTCGAGAAATGGGGAGGCTCTTGTTGAGCCTGAGAAAAAATCATTCAATTTTTAGTTTTGAAGATGCTGCAAAACCAAACCATTTTTATAAAGTCATTGAGGCTGTGCGAGATGTTGCAGGCTTTCATGAAGACACGCATTCATATCACACTCCGAGTCTTGCTTTGAAATTAGGGCATTCCCTAAAAAAGATTGGGGATATTATGATCTGCAGGGGTATTGCAGCAGAAGATGACAAAATGATCAGCGCAGCTGAACGATTCCAAGCTCTCTGTACAAAAGAATGGACTGAGCTTGTCTCACACACCGCTCTTGCAACTTTGAACAAAGCAAAGTTCAACAAACCGTCAACAATACCATTTACTCAGGACGTGCAGCGGTTCCACCAGTACCTGGAACAAAAATCTGCTGACGCTGTAAAAAATTTAACAGAGAATGAGTCTCCACAGGCATATGCCGAACTTGCCAGGGTAACTCTTGCGCAAATAATTATATTCAACAGACGTCGTGCAGGAGAAGTGTCGAAAATGAAACTGGAGTCTTTCAAGAAAAGAGACAAGACTGAGCTCCATGAGGACATAGCTGTTGGTCTCACACCATTTGAACGAAAACTGACCAGGCACTTCAGCAGGGTAGAAATAATGGGAAAAAGAGGGAGAAAAGTTGCTCTTTTGATGAACCCTGAGGTTGTCACTGCAGCAACACTTCTTGCAAATAAAAGAGATGCATGCAATGTGCACAATGACAACCCCTTCCTATTTGGAAGGTCACAGTGTCCCTCCACAAGCTTCTACAGGGGGCAGGACTGTATCAGGATGTTTGCCAGTCAATGTGGAGCAAAGAATCCAGAATATCTAAGGTCAACGCATCTTCGTAAGCATGTAGCGACACTCTCCCAGATTCTCAACTTGAAGAACAATGAGCTGGACCAACTGGCAAATTTTTTAGGGCATGATATTCGAGTCCACAGAGACTTCTATAGACTCCCAGAGGCAACAATTGAAATGGCGAAAATCTCAAAGCTTTTGCTTGCCATGGAGAAGGGATCTCTAACGAAATTCCAAGGAAAATCTCTTGATGAGATTGAGATTGAAGGCGAGTACTTTTTATTTTTTATCTTTATTTTTAATAGCTTGTTACAGTTACATCATGCATTACAGGTAGTACAATACATTAAAGGAACAAGAAATTCAATAACAAGTCTGGAATGGAGAATTTTATAGAGAACACTTTGTGAAAGATGATAGTAGTATTATGATATTATTATTAATTAGTAAATAATACAATGTATGAAAATTATGTGTTCATCAACATGCTTTTCTTTAGATGAACTGGAACCGATTGATGGAGATGCTGAAGATGATGAGGACAATGATGGAGACAGTGACGATGATGGGGAAGATGATGGAGATGAAGTGGCAGAACCTGTCCTTGGACTGCAGGGTATGTAACATATGTATTCTTCGAAAATGCAGTGAAGGGTTCAGTGTCTAACATTGGAGTACACATTCTATGTGAATTCCACATTTGTGGCTTTATTATTGCTTTATATAAAAGGGAGCTACATCTCAATATATTGTAAGAGTTCAATGCTTCTATGAACCACAGCCTCAATAATGAATGTAGTTAATTGACCTCTTGATGAAAACTCCAATTTATCTTTGTAAAGGTCTGTCTGTGTCTGCTGTCTGTGCCCTGTCTGTCTGTCTGCCTGTGTCTCTGCTGTGTCTCTGTCTGTATCCTGTCTGTCTCTCTGCTGTCTGTGTCTTGTCTGTGTCCTGTCTGTATGTCTGTCTGTCTCTCTCTGTCTGTGCCCTGTCTCTCTGTCTGTCTGTGTTCTGTCTGTCTCTCTGCTGTCAGTTTCCTGTTGTCAGTCTGTCTGCATTAGAAAACATGGCTGTGTGTGGAGTGGTGCTGAAATCTTATGCATTGTGTCATTTCTTTAGCAATTGTCAAGTAGCGTAACTTACAACTTGATTCACAAATTGCAAATGGGGAATCTGACTTGGCTGCAGCTTAAAAAAATTGAGTCAAAAGGTCATCTGTAAAGCTTTCAATTAATAAATGTGCCTTTTCAAAAGTGAAGATAACTTAACTGCTGTAATAATTCATATTATGGCAAGCACTACTCAATTAAGTTGTAGTAGTAGTTATGGTATCCCTGATGTCCAAAATTTGACAGATACTGTATGTATGTATAGCAGAGCCACCAGGATGACCCTATTTATTTATTTATGAGTATTTTATTATCCACCTTGTATATTGTGAACCGGTGTAACAAGTGAATGTCTGCAGTGTGGAATCAATAAAGTCAATCTTATCTTATCTGAACAAATATGCATGTCAGGATCATGCTTAAATCGCAAAACTAAAATCACATCCTGAAAACATTTAGACTCCATTACTTTTGTCATCATTACTTTGATTGATGACACAGGCCTGTTTTGCTTTCTCTTGAAAATGTAGGGATGGAGAATCCTGAGGAGATCACCAGCTCAGAAGGTAATGTGTGGGAATACCACAGATTTTTCTTTATTTTTATTTCATTGGAGGTACTACTAAAGAATTGGTTTGGAGTTTTATTCTTACAAAAGGTATTTTTTGTTTCTGTAGAAAAAACGAATCAGCTGAAAAATCAGAGTGAGGTCACCGGCTCTAATGGTAGGTCTCCAGTCATTCATAACTTTTATTTTGTACTTCAAATGTTGTACTACTGTCAGTCTTAGTTTCAGGTAGGGCCTGAATGTCATGTGCTTTGGCTTAATTTGAAGGCCTATGCACACAGCCATCTACTTATCAATATCACTTTGGGTATCATGGTTAATTGGTTTTGTTGTCAAAGATGAAAAGATTTGTGTTATTTTATGTTTTTTGGATATAATTGTATCACTGGAGATACTTAAATTTATTTTTAGATGTTTTAGTTTTAGACATTGAGTGATAAAATGTGCCTCTACAATGTATATGATTCAAAATAAAAGTTACATTATTGCATAGCTTTTCAAAATAAAAGTTCAGATTCCTGATGCTCAGAAATTTTGAGGAATCGATTTCAACATTTGTTCTTCTTCACCAGGAAAAAGAAAACGTATGCATTCAGCCCAGGAGGAGGCCAGCAACCGCAAAGGTAAATATTATTATCATCATTATTATTATTATTATTATGCTGCTGCCATGGATTGATTTTCTTTTTAGGTAGTGTAACATTAAAAGTTATGTTGATGCTACTTAAAACCTGTAGAGACTAAGATTTGAACAGCAAATCTTTTTTTGTGGTGTAGGTTTCAGATTGTCAAAACATCAACTGTAGTGCACATGCCGTTGGTGTCAAGCTGCCATTACTGTTCTTGATATGTCAGTCCTAAAGATAGGATTTGATAAACATATCTGATTTGTCTGCACTCTGAGCAAAGCCTAACTGTCTTTGTGTTCAGAGTTTTAGTAAAAAGAAAAAAAGTTGTCATTGACCCAGGATGAGTCTTAAGAGTTCTAAAGGTATAATGTGTGATTTTAGGGTGGGGGTCATGTTGAGGATGTAGGTAGGTATAACGGGGGATAAAGGTCTTATCGAATTTCAGGTTTATTTGTTATATGCAGGTGTCTGTCACCATGCTGTCTCCTGTCCACGATCATCTCTTTAGTTTTGCTGATGTTCAGAGAGAGGTTGTTGATCTAACACCAGCTGGTTAGCATAGAATGTGTTGAGTTCATCCAGGAGCAATGCGGTGTGCTGACCAATGTCTCTATTTCTCCTTTTGTAGTCTGATGCACCATAGTCCGCTCCACATGGAGTCAGAGCTGTTGTAGTCCGACTCCACTTTGTCCCTGTATATCTCGTTGTTCGTGCCTTAAACTTAGCACAAATCTCCTAACTGATCCAGGGTTTCTGGTTTGGGTAGGTGCAGATAGGAGCTGTAGGGACCACATCACCAGTGCACTTAGAGTCTGTAGTAGGCTACATATGTGGATATTCATTGATGTTGCAGTGGTCTGATTTTCAAGATAGGATGGGTAGGGGTTTGTAGCTGTCTCTGAATCAGGTGTAGCAGTAATCCAGAGTCTGCTCACCCCCAGTGGGAAAAGTGATGTGTTGGTTGTATTTTTGGGAGAACCTTTTTCATGTTGGCTCTGAAGTCTCCCAAAACAATAAATGCAGCCTCAGGTGAGAGTTCCATTTATACACATCTACAGCTCCTCCAGGGCTAGAGTCTTATCAGCCTATGTAAATGAATATTGTCTTTTATGTGTTGTAACTTTGGGGATACTGTGAAGAAGACCATTTACTCTGTTAGCTAAGTGAGCGATCTTTTATAGTTTGTTCTTTTTGACACTTGTAAGCATGTTGCAAAACACATAGCACCATACAGAGGGACTGGCTGTTCACTTCCACAATGATTTTTTATCTTATAGTGTCTACTTCTCGTAAGATACAGCTTATTCAGTCTGTATACTGTAAATATTATAATTTGGCTTTGAAAATTAAACAACTTTTCCACAAATGGTTTGTAGTGTGTACAAGCTATTCTCAAAAGAGCATTTCTTGTTTTCTGCAGGAAAAACAAAACTGTTGAAAACCCAGGAGGTCACCAGCTCCCAAGGTAAAAGCTGCTTTTCCTACATTTACAACAGTGCAGTAGCACAGTTGAGGTGATGACCCAAGAAATTAATTAAACTAAATTGAATTAGGTTTAATATACTTCATCTTATATCCTCTGGAAAGACCCTATCTGTGTGGTTTCCCAAGGCATGCTGGTTGTGTTGCGTTGATGGTGTTTGTTCAGTTTAGATTTTAGTTGTGTCTTTTGAGTCGTCCATTCGTGTCGGTCAGCTGTCTTCATATACCACTGTAATTGAATAACACTTTATTCTATTACAGTGGTGAACATTACATTTGTATAGAACATAAAAACAAAGTCAACTATTTAGCTGTATTGGATATCTTCACAATCTAAGCAAGAAAAATATGTTCTTGTGATTGGCAGTGTCAAGAAGATATGTGAAAAAGCCATGGAGTGAAAGTGAAGTCAAAGCAGTCACAAAATACTTCAGAACTCATATTTCTAAGGGACAGCTTGCATCCAAACTGGAGTGTGAGCAGTGCAGGCTTGCAGAGGATCCTGTTTTGCAGCATAGAACTGTTCAAAATATCAGGGATTTTGTGAGGAACAGGGGGCTTAAAAATAAGCAGGTCGCATAGAGCCCTTTTTTTTTTCTTTTTTTTTTACGTTTATGTTTTGAGCAGTACTTTTGAGCAGTACTAGAAATACTAGTAGATATTGCCCAATTTTTGTTGTTGTTATTGACTGACTAATATTGTGCTCTTTTATTATATTAATTATTTTACTCTGAACCTTTTTTGCACTTGAATTCTATGCATACATGTTATGTTAAGCTTTTATAGAACGTCAAAAAGCCATGGCGTGAAAGTGAAGTCAAAGCAGTCACAAAATACTTCGGAACTCATATTTCTAAAGGACACCTTGCATCCAAACTGGAGTGTGAGCAGTGCAGGCTTGCAGAGGATCCTGTTTTGCAGCGTAGAACTGTTCAAAATATCAGGGATTTTGTGAGGAACAGGGGGCTTAAAAATAAGCAGGTCACGTAGAGCCCCTTTTTTTTTACGTTTGTTTTGAGCAGTACTAGCAATACTAGTAGTTATTGCCCAATTTTTGTTGTTGTTATTGACTGACTATTGTGCTCTTTTATTATATCAGCAATTATTTTACTCTGAACCTTTTTTGCACTTGAATTCTATGCATATGTGTTATGTTAAACTTTTATAGAACGTTTTATAAAGATTCAAAGTCTCATTATAATAAAGTGTTTTTCATTGAAAGAAATTGTGATCTAACATTTCATTTATTTTCCTCTAGTTGCTGACACAATTTCAATAAGAACCCTTGAAAAGGTGAATGTAAAACAAGAGAAATTCGAGCAGAAGTTCAAGCTGCTGAGCATGTCAGCCACTCGTTTAATAAACGCCCATTTTATCCCTTTTAAAATAAATCAATTTCTCATATTACTGAGGTTGTCATTGTTTACAGATGTTAACTAGAGAGGTTGAACTCAGCAAAATCATACTGTAGAACTAAAACTTGCCCACCAATTAGTGCTCTGTTCCATTGATCAAGGCTGAGCTAGTTTTCTATGGATTTTTGTGTATAGGTAATGTTTAGTTGTACCAGGTTGATCCTCACAACTAAGGGTTTAATAGGCTTCAGACTCATCAGTTCAATCAGAAGTTTATTGCCAAGTAGGTTTGCACAATTTGACTTGGTGTAGTTAGTGCAGAATAAACATTAAGTAAAAAATATAGGAAGATAAAAAAACAAGTATTAAAATCTAAACAATATAAACATATATACAAAATCTTCTACAACGAAGGAGCTGTAGTGCAAACTGAGGCGCAAGTATATGACATGTAACAGTGAGAGTTTACAATGTATTCACAGAATTCTATAAATGTGCAGATATACAACAGGCTGAAGTGGTCACAAATAAATAAAGACTGTTAATGTTATGCAGAAAGTCTGAAGATGCTACGTTAATGTAGCATGTCGATCTGGATGGGGAGAGGGAGAGAGTCAGTGTCAGAGGGGGCTCCAGAACTTGTTGATAAGGCTAATAGTGGATTGGAAGAAACTGTTTTTGTGGTGAGAGCTTTCGGTCCTGATGGACCGCAGCCTCCTGCCAGCGGTGAGTGTCTCAAAGAGTCTGTAACCGGGGTGGGAGGGGTCAGCCATAATCTTACTTTCACGCTTTATGGTCCTAGAGTTGTACAGGTCCTGGAGGGATGGAAGATTGCAGCTGATCACTTTCTCAGCAGATCAAATGATACGCTGCAGTCTGCCCTTGTCCTTGGTAGTGGCAGCAGCGAACCAGATGGTGATAGAAGAGGTGAGGATGGACTTGATGATGGCAGTGTAGAAGTGCGCCATCATTGTCTTTGGCAGGTTTATTTTCTTCAGCTGCCGCAGGAAGTACATCCTCTGCTGGGCTTTCTTGATGAGGTCCTGGGAGATGGTAGTTCCCGGGAAGCGAAAAGACTCCACTGCGTCGATTGTGGAGTCACAGAGGGTGATGGAGGCAGGTGCTGATGGTCTGTGAGTCTGAGACATTTTTCCCCAGCTTCACGTGCTGCTTCCTGTCAGAAAGGAAGTCTGTGATCCACCTGTTACTAGCTACTGTTGAACTCCTGAGCTACATAGCTCACCACTACTGCCACTCGACACTTTATGGAAAAACATGTTTACATCTCCCTACATTTCAGTTTACATTTTATATTTATATCTAGATTTATATTATACATATTATATATTTATATCACATTACATTTTACCTCCACACTTTTATTACTATTATTACTGTTATTGTTGTTCTACTTACTTTTATTTCTATTTATATATTTAAGTCTTATTGCACTATTGGAGGAGCCCAAGACTTAAGAATTTCATTGCCAGCGACTGCTCTGTCATTGTTGTGCATATGACAATAAAAACATCTTGAATCTTGAATCTTGAATCTTGGACATCCCTGCCGCTCCTATGGAGGAATGTCCAGCAGAAGGAAGTGAGCCACCAGACCAACATTGTAGCAGTGACGAGGAGGATGTTGGCCAGTGGGTGCTGCAGCGGGACAGAGCCCCACCAATGGAACCGGGGCCCAGCAGCGACGAAGGTGACTTTTACCAGTGGGTGATCCATAGGGGCAGAGGCCCACCAACCGAGCAACCAGAGCCTCATTCGCACCAGTCTTTATCCCCAACTGTCAGACGGTCATCCTGGACGATGGCAGGCGTACATCCCAATCCACACAATCTTCCTCGCCCAGCAGTCCAGTCATTGGGCTCACCCAGCACTTAACACCATACAGGGCCACTTTAGACCTTGGCTGGGTTCTCTGGCATGTCACCGGGTCGGTGACACTTTAAAGGGGGGGTGTATGTAGCCTGCAGTAGGCGCTGATGGCTGACTTGGGGAGGGGCATTTTTACATTGACAATCACATGAACAATAAAGTCTTGTGCCCGAGGCTAAGTATCGTTTGTTCTCGTTGGCGTTGCTAATAACTTAGGGCAAGACCGGAACTGTTTGAGTAGAGCCGCCGCTGGTAGCATCCGTGGACTGAGAAGCATTATGCTTAGGCAGACTAACCTGGGGTTCTGGAGTTTTCATATAGACTGACGTGGATGACCGAGTGATATGCAATCGAAGACGGGTGTTGTCTGTATTCCTTGCATTGTCAGCGCAAGCTGCATCCTGGGCTGGGCTGGGACCTGGGACGTTTATGTAGGGGTTTGGGAGTACACTGTAATTATGTTGCCACGATTTTTATACAGACTTCAGTCACAGCGTATGGCTGTATTTCACTATCCATAGAAAGCAGCTCCATATCTGTGTTTTAGGAACGACTGTGCAGGTAGTGATAATAGCCACTGTTTTGTTTTGGTTTGGTTTATTTCCGTTTTGTTTCCTTTATGCTGAGTGCTATCTTGCTACCCTTTATTTTATTTATTTAGGCATACACTGTGAAGACTCTCTATGGTACTCGACTGCGGCCCCAGGCCTAACTAACTCCTTCACTTAGTGAGGTCAAGCAGGCTCCTCACTCTCAATTGTGTGTTGTGGTTATATTTGTTTTGTTTTGCTTTGATTTTCATGTCTTTGTATTACTTTGGCTTTTGCCATATTTGCATTGTTGTGGATCACTAGTTGATTTCCTTTTTGTGTGATACTTTGTTTCACAGGTCCTGATTGGCCTTGGGGTATATGAGACACAAGCGCGTCTTTCTTGGGTGTAGGCCTATCTATTTTCCCATGTAATGATAGGTCAGCATAGGCTCGTTATAAACTAGGAATATTCATTGATTCATTTGCATTGACCTTTTAAGGACTGTTATGGGACAAACTTGGGAGGCGCATGGCGCTCGTGCACGAGCACAAACTTCAACGCACATCAGTATTTATAACGAGAAGAGTGCGTAGAGGTGTGCGCCGCACGGTTTTATAGATCTGAATATTTTTGTGCGTACTGTGGTAACCCGGTTGTGCTGGCGAGTGCTCACGGTCAAAGGCAGGAGTCAGAACGAGGTTTAAACCCGGCAAGGGTGGTTTATTGTCCACAATGAGGCGTTCGAATAAAAGATATGACATGGGAGGAAGGGCTATAGGGTTAATCAGAACTCGGCTTGCGGCCGCCGTGCGGTTAGCGCCGAGGATCCCGTCGTCTTCCTCGTCCTCCTCTTCCACTCGACTTCCCCCTTCTGGGGTTGGCGGGGCTCCTCTTATGCCCCGGTCTCTCGTCGCGCAGGTGTAGGTCGTTCACCTGATTGCGACTCCTGGTTGTCGCCTCTTGGTCGCCGGCTGTCGGCCAGCGCCGGTATACCCCCCTCTCGACACGTCCCAGAAGGGGGCGTGTCAATGCCGGGTTGCCACAATATGTAGTATGTACGT
>OMLJ01008395.1:4913-18535 GCA_900302595.1 Gadiculus argenteus | reverse complement strand
ATGTTGACCCAAGTCATGTCATCAAACCAATCAAAACAAGCATCAAAACAATCTTTCTCTCTTTGATAGTATGAAGAATGTCAAACATATAAAGGCCTATGTTTCCAGTTTGTGTCCACTAACCCTGTAGTATTTTACTTGTTTGTGTGACTTGTGATAATATTATGCACAGGGATAGGGAACATGTTTACAGTGATCCACTACTTGGCATTATTCGGTTTCAATTGGATTTTAGGAACCCAAAGAAGTTTAGCTGTTCTTATGGTAGTTACCTTGTGTTCCTCTTACAAAACACACTCCTGAAGCACATGGATCACATGACAACCCGCCCTGCTTTTTCTTTGTTTGCAGGAGCCCGCATTTGGCTTTTCATTGGCTTCATGCTGGCCTTTGGCTCTCTCATTGCCTCCATGTGGATCCTCTTTGGAGACTTTGTGGTGCATCGTAAGTCCTTCACTTTATTTATCCAAACCCTTTACTCACCATCATCTTAACATGGTCATTCAAGTAAAAAATCGTCATGATTGGTATTTAACAATTATGAAAATCTACATATACATGCATGCACATATTGTGAGGCACACAATGACAATATCGTATTAATTAATTAATTATTTTATTTTGTCTGTTACAGAAAAGGTTTTTGTTTACCCCGGAATCGCTATTTTCTTCCAAAATGCTTTCATTTTCTTTGGGTAAGTTCATTTGTTTTACAAACCTCCGACATTTCTACATATTATTAAGTTAAAGAAAATGTATATCTTGGTAGTCTAATATTCGATTCACCACTTTATTTCAGCGGCTTGGTCTTCAAGTTTGGACGCACTGAGGATCTGTGGCAGTAGAAAACCATTCATGTGTCTGTACACCATTTATATTCTATACTGTATGGGACACTCTCCTTTAGCCTATATTTACTTTATTAATTACACATTACATTATTAATTTTACAAAAAAACGCTATTTATTTTAAATCCTGGTATATGACGAGAGATGCAAACCTTTTTAAGAACCTTTTGGCTATTTTGGACCTGCTGAGTTCAATTGTTCCACATCTTTGAATGTGTCTCTTGTGTATCTATTTTCATGGCTTTACATGGTTGTTTTCTTTCATTTGGGAGCCACGCAACCGGCAACTCTATTAATGTGTCTGTAACATCGTCTCAAAGACCTGATCCCTGGAGCTCCGATAGCTTGAGGTACACACGATTTATGGTGTATTTCCCACAACCATGCACAAATATATTTGAATGTAGTCGCATTGGAGGTCCTATGTTTGTATTTTCCGCAAATAACACTATGCCGGAACTTGGCAGTCAGACATATGTATTGTCTAATGGTGATTTACATTCTGATTTTACCACAGGAACTGACATATTGGGAGTGTAGTTAAATGTATATCTAATGGCCATGCAGATTAATTTGTCTACAAAATAAATTACGTATTTTGACATTCATGGGAGAATTAAGGAGAGATATTCTCAGATGTTTACAAGTCCTGCAATAATTCTCCTGCATTAAAATAACTTGCTTACTATAAACGGGTGAAAATTATTTACTTATTTTTTTTATTTCATTATTTAATAGCTTCAGATCATAAGTTCTGCTTGTTCTCCTCTCCGTTCCTTTTATTTTTTCTTTGCAAGGTTGGGAAACTGTAAAACATGAAAATGTAAACGTCTTGGTTTATCACTTATACTTTGACACTTGCAGTGGAAATCCAAATTAATTTCACACCAAACTGCAACATTTATTTAATGAAAATTGTTTAAAGAAATTGATAGGAGAATATTTCTGCTCATGACCATGATTGTTCTGTCGTGAATCAATATACTAACTATGTTGGTTACTTGCCTCCCAAAACGCCTGGTCATCAAAACATTTCCTGTCCTGTGGCGGTCTCCAAAAGCTCCACTTAACTAGCAGTCCTTTTTAGAACAACAAAGGTATGGTTAAGCAAATTGTATGCATGCCGGTCACAAAACGTAACATCTGTTGGTTCATGACAATGCGGTGTGCTTTAAGGCCATAGTCTTGCATTTGACGATTTTTACATGAAAATAAAATCCATCAGAAATTCCTCTTTGTAGTATAAATGTATGAGTTTTCACTTAAGCACCAGACAAATTAGGTATTGTCCAATAATTGATGGCTTCCCTTCCATCATTCCATAATCCTTAATCTAGGAGATTTAACCACCCATATCACCTGTGATCAATCCCATGGACATACTGAGACTCAGGGTGACGAGAAGAGTGCAAATATGGAACACAGCAAACCGAATTGCCCTGGGAAAAAAAAGAAAACAGCTAGACCAGTCACCTGACTTCATGTGTATAGGTAACTATGTAAAGCACAAAACAATTACGTAAAGCACATACGTTGTGCGGTCAGCCATGAAATTGATTTGTAAGATGAGATGAGCTAGCCATCCAAGAAGTCCTGGAAGTCCATGTACACTCAAAACACCACAGGTGTCGTGGCATTCAAACGCAAGAAGCATATGACGCTAGAAGACAAAAAGGAATGTCAGTCATACTACACAAGAATTAAAAGATATTTAAAAAATATTTTTTATCAATTGAGAGTGGAAACCTTAAGATAACGAAGTGAAAGGGTTGATATCACACCAGCGGCTAATCCAATCGTCATGGCAACCCAGGGTCGATGAACTACTGACATTGAAACGCCTATAGCAACCCCTCCAGCAAGGGAGCACTTCTGAATGTGATCCTGAGAGAAGAGAAGAAACAGAAAAAAACAAACTAACATTTCTCCTCAAGTCCATATATATATATATATATATGGGTATATATGGGTGTACTTAAGTATTTAATTGGCAGATTTTCCTCCCTCATTATGACAACATTGTGGATCATACCAGGTTAATTCTTCCTCTGGGGCTGGTAAACACTGACACTGCAGCGGCAGCCACGGCGCTGACAGCCAGGGCGAGGTAGGTGCTCAGGATTATACTCAGCTTCCTCTCACCATGATCTTCCAGGATGGAGTTGAAGCTGGGCCAGAACATCCACAGAAACAGAGTTCCTGCAGACCACGGACAGTGACTATTTTGAAGTGAAAGTATTTATTAATTTATTCATTTATTTATTTAATATACATTTGACAATGCAAACCAAACATGGAGAACAGTCCGGTTTTGCTGTCCACTTTCTCTTTCTCAAAGGGTGTTTCTGATCCTTTCCGATACATGGCCCAAGTGAGCATCAGCCCGAAGAAGGCCCCAAAGGTATGAAGCTGCATGGCACAGTACAGAGGCCTCACCTAGACATAGGACATACAGTCACAATGTTTAAATGTTGCTCTGAATGCCAAGCATGAGATGCACATACAAGGTATATAGTAAAATGGGTTGTATTGTGAACACGGTAATAAGGAGCTTTAAGGGGAAAAATAACACTGGTGGACATGTTATTCTTGCAAATACGGTCTACGGTATTGGGGAACATGAGCCTGTACTCTGTGAGGCAAGGGCACTTGTGATGATCTATTGGTCATCACTTAGAGAAAGGTGGATAGAACCTCCCACTTACAACTTGAGGAACTAAATCTGAGATGAGATAAGCAGAGGCTCACCTCAAGGAATGTCCGAAGAAGCCATCCATTCAAAATGAACCCTGACACCTCCAGAATGGCAATGAGGATGAGTTGAACAGGGTTGGTCTTTCCAATCACCGTACCAATAGATATTAGGGCAGAGGCTGTGCATATCTCAGCAAAAACCAAACTAAGGAAAGAAAACAACGTTGCCTTCAAGTCATCTTCAAGTCAAGGTCTGCCCCAATAAGGCACACAAGAGGACATCAATGGGAAAACATACCTTTTCAAATCTATTAATATCCTTCTACTTTGGATCCAGGACTCAAAGCCATTGAGGATAATTGCCCATTGGGTGGCAATCACTGCCACAAGCAAATTGAACGCTGAACCACTGAAACCATAACGCACCAGAAATGTGCCAAAAAATCCAAAACCAGCTACCACCATCACGTTCACATCCTGGAACTCTGAAAGAGGGTAACCCATAAGTTGTGAACTTGAATCTTGAAAAATCGTTAAATCACTCATTGTTTTAGCATACGTTAAAAGACGAGTTAAAAGTTACTAAAGTTATAAAACTAAAGCTAAAACCTATAGGCCTACAGGAAATATTTTACATTTCTTGTCATCAACAGACAAAAGTTTCCAACGACAGTCAACTGAGCTTATCGTTGCCACACAGAAATATGAGCCCCTCCCCATAATGGCCTTTTTATTTATTTAAAATGTTCTGTAAAAATATGACCCTTTCAAATTACTATTTGAAAGCCTTGAGTATAAAAACCAATTAGCATAACATTGGTTGTTTGTGTAACATGATAAACTATATCACCAGTGTGCAGCAACTATATAATATACACATTGTTTTCAAAGAATGTAAAAGAACTGAAGAACAGAAGATGAGGATTTCAAATTAATATTTTACTTACCCGAATACAGTTTTCTGGAAGTATTTCCATACATAAGGCCATATAGATCTAACTCAACGTAAAGGGCATATATTACAATGAATCCAGTTTGCAAAAATAACAACAACGGTGCCAGACGAGAACGCAAATTTGGTGCGTATTTAGGAGCCATGATCTGTGTAGTGCGCACCACTCCAGCTTGGAGGCGCTTCAGCAGTAGTGGAGGGCATGGAGTGGGGCTGATAAGGTGGACAGTTTGTAAATGTTAGGTGAGGCAGCTCTCATGTTTTTTGTAAGATTGAATAGTGTAGTATAGGCTAGTCATCATCAGAGTATGATTTAAATATTTTATGGCGTTTAAAAAAAGAAATATATAAAATATATATGAATGCAATAAATTATTATTTAGACTCTGGTAATTAAAAAACCTCGCTTACTTATCGTAGGCTAGGGTGCGGGCTGGTGTTGGATGGGAAATGTGAATTGCGCATAATGGAGCTCGAGGAGGCCTGTGTGTTATGTATAAGCAAAGTGACAACCGCTTATGCTGATGATAAGCATTACTCAGTTCACAAATAACTGAAAACGTTATTAGGATGTGAAATAACTGAAAGGAATTAAGGCTGCTAAAATCCCTGGGCTGCCTTAATCGGAGCTGCACAGTATGAAAAATACATCTGTTTTTACACAATAGGCGGCAGCAATGTACAAAATCTTCCATAGTCATAATAATAGAATAATCAAATGGAACACAACAAAGTCAATCATAATAGTAGGTAAATAGTGTCGTGTAGGCAGACCGGAATACGCGCTAGTGGAAGACTACAGGCCATTTTTAACTCTTGGTTAACTCTTTGTTAACTCTCATTTTTATTCAATGACTCAATGATTTTAGTTACATATATATTCTTACAAATGTATACTTTCACATTGTTTCAATGTAATGTAATAAAGACTGTTATACCTAAAAAGACGTGTAGTAGAGACAATGGACACGCACCAGCTGCAATAAGAAATGCATTGATATGGCTGCGTAGAATACGCTGATAACGTAAAACATAATTAAAATGTCTAATTATCTTTCGTCGACGCTATTCATTGCGTCAACTGTACATGTTAATGTATCAGTCACAAAATAAATGTCAAAATATGATTGGATATCCGCGGACCAAACAATCCTTGTACAGAACCCACACGCATAACAACCCGCCCTCGCGGCGTGCTGATTGGACAACGAGCGATGCCTCGTTCTTCCTCTGCGAATTCAATTGGGTGACGCGCGTGACGTTCAAGAAGGCCCCATTGTCTACGCCCCTTTGCCTCTGCCTATGGCTATGGTGGATGAGAACAGAGCGACAAACTATAGAGTAACATAAATGGTTCATCTTTACATCCATCAGCGTGAGGAGCCTCTGTAAATTGATTGGACCTACCACCCGTCCCGCAGCTTGACGTGCGTAAATTACACCGCGGCTGGCTCTCATAGAGGCTGCGCCTGGAGAAAAGAGGAGGTCCTTGAAGAGAGCGCTTTATTTATTTCTTTGTTTCCAGAGGGGAAAAAAAATAATAACATCGACATTCACCACAAGCATTTCATTTATTATCTCTGTCCGTGCACACAAGAAAACTGGATAAGATTACAGTGGGTATTCAAAGGCCAAACCGAAGGGGAGGAGGATGAAGCGGCGCAATGCGGACTGCAGCAAACTCCGACGGCCGTTAAAACGGAACCGAATCACCGAGGGGATCTACGGCAGGTAGACGAAGCCCCGCGGCGCCCTAATGACGTCCCCGTTGAATGTTCGCACCTTGGGAGCCACGCAAATTGAATCGTGCAACACGTATGCCATTGCGGTGTCACTGTCAGCCTGCTGGCCCCTGATGTGTAGCCGTAGCCTAGCTGGTGTTAGCGGTGCTGCTGGTTGGAGGAGGATAGCAGGTAGCGTTAGCTGTTACGAAGGCCTTGGAACAGCCCGTTTTAAATCACACCGCAGAGCCTCTCCGCCACAGTGGACCACGTCTTAAATGTCGGGGTTCTGTACGCACAGCCGTTCATATGTGTGGACAACAGTGGACAAAACATGCGAGCTAAGTTGAGATGTTGTTTGTTTGCTAGGAGTGTTGTTAGCCCAGAGTGCTGACAGCTACCAAGACTGCAGTTTTGTCACCTCATTGCCAAATTCATAACAGGGGCCTCTTTCATCCAAAACAATGTAACACATGTCTATGCCATTAGTAAGACTACATTAAACGTGGCCCGTGATCAGTTTTGTTTTGGTAGTCGATGGCCTCTGTTTGGCCGACTGCCTTGGCAACTCAGGTATTATGTCAATGGCCAGCTGTCATATCCAGCCACACCTGACAGTTCCCACCTGTCTTTGACTTCTTACATCAGTCAAAAGGGTAATTATAGATGCCTTTGTTCCAATAGATGAGTAGGCACACGTTCTACGTAGACAGACGTGGATGCTGTTGAACGTGAACTCAAGTGAGAGTCAGTACTATACTGTTAGTCCTTGTATTTTAAGATGTAAAGAGTTGCATATATGATGCATATAGTCCCTCTTAATTTAACTCTGTGTACATGTTCCAATTTTGTTTTATAGTTTAAGCTGCTTAGACTAAGTGCTGCTACACATCTAATCTCTAAAACAGCAGCACTAGCCTGTGCAAATACTTCTCATGCCATACTTGATAATGGCCCCCCTTACCCCTCGCCGCACACAGGCTTATGTTAAAAGTGCACAGCGGCATTGATTTATGATATTTCAATAACGATCTGCCATATGCTCCCTCTAGAGAAGTAGCCTTATTATTTGTTACATGTGCGTACATAAAGACAAAAACACAGAAAAGGGTATTCTCAATCGTGCACAACCTTCTTATTTTGTTAATTTCTGTTTTATGTTCTGTGTTTTTCAGTACTTTCCTGTATCTGAAGTTCCTGGTGGTGTGGGCACTGGTGCTGCTGGCAGACTTTGTGCTTGAGTTCAGGTTTGAGTACCTCTGGCCCTTCTGGCTCTTTATCCGGAGTGTGTACGACTCGTTTCGATACCAGGGGCTGGTGAGTGGCTCTCTTCTGATTCAAAACTGTACTTTCATGAGTCAAGGACGAACAGTGTTTTCATTATTATGGGAATATCCTCTTGGATACACTCAATAAAAAAACAAGCGTACAAACATAACGTGTGAGTTGAGTTCAGATGTTTGTACAATATTTGTGTCTGTTTAGTGGTTTACAGATGCTCCTTAGATTTCAATTGATACTATAGCTGAGTACCGACCAGGACTTTTTCAGTCCCAGGCTTTTCTTTTTGGCTACGCCCACGCATAAGCTCCTCTTGGTGTCGCGTATGCACCACAGGGAAGTTCGAGAGGCTTACCAACGGAGCGTCCACTAGCTATGAGCTGCTCAGAAAAGTACTCCCTCTGCTCGAGGACTTTCTGAGCACCTGTAAGAGCCCCTATTAGAGTCCTGAGGGGCGGATCCTCTCTCCAAACCGCACCCACAAAACCTCACTAGCGGGAAAAGTACGCCTGGTCCGTACACGGCTAATTGGATCTATTGATTGAATAAGACCTTTGGGATATCTGACTTGATGTGTAACATTTTCATGCATGAAAAATGTAGGTTATTTTTAAATGCTTTTATATGTTTTACGTTTGCCTCAAGCTGTATATGCATATGTTGACATACTGTTTACCCATCATTTCAAATACAAGACAGTTGAGGACTTTTCAACGCACAATTATGAAAATATTTTTCACATTTTTGCATCTCTTTCTACAGGCCTTCTCAGTGTTCTTTGTGTGTGTGGCGTTTACATCGGACATTATATGCCTGCTCTTCATCCCTGTGCAATGGCTGTTCTTCGCTGCCAGCACCTACGTGTGGGTCCAGTATGTGTGGCATACAGGTAGGGCCTGCATCTCTCTCTGCACCTTGATGTGCAATGTGGCATTGGAGCACTGTGGTTGGTGTTGAGAGTGTAAATGGTTGGGAACATTCTTCCTTTGCTTGTTGTGTCGATAGGGAACAAAGCTACAATGTGTGGATATCCAAAGACTTGATGTCTAGCCAACACAGGCTTTGACCGGAGCCTTGCATGCATTTTAACACATTGGTTTAATATACCCTGCCTGAACTACAAATGCCAATAGCTGGACCACCTGGTCATACAGATCAAGTCATCATACCTTGTTTCGGGAGATTCGCCACTGAAGTTCCAAGGAGGCACTAAAAGCGTTGGGAACGATCAACGCACAATGTGTCACCCTATGTGTAAAGAAAAGGCAAACTACTCTGAACTCTGTGTGGCATATGGAAGTGAGCGGTGGAGCACGGATCAGGTGTCTGATTTACTGGGAGGCCGCTGTGTTGACCAACGGCCAGGTGTCAAATTGAGCTCCCAGTAGCAGTGATGGTGGGGGAAGGGGTGACGGAAGGGGACCCCAGTAGCTCTCTGACCCCACCACTATTTCCCAGTGACGGTGATCACATCTGTGGGATTTCACAGTATTAATACCCCTGTATCATTCCACCACCAGGTGGTAACCGTGTATAAAGATTTAATCCCAGGGGACAATAGATGGTTTCTATTCTTTGACCATTAAGCCTGTGTGTTCAGAAGGTATGGAAATGAATGCTGTGTGTGTGTGTGTCTGTCCACCTAAATACAATAATGTGGCTAAATAAGTTACTTATTAGTCATTATCTTGAGTTCTTATCTGTGTCTTCATCTGCCGTTTTCTGTGTCCACAGAACGAGGGGTCTGTCTACCCACGGTGTCGCTATGGATACTCTTTGTGTACATAGAGGCAGCAATCCGATTCAAAGACCTCAAGAACTTCCACGTGGACCTGTGTCGCCCATTTGCTGCACACTGGTGAGCCAATGTTTGCTCTCTAAGATAGAGGCCAATGGGTGGTTGGTTAGGCACCCATTGGCTGAGGCAAGTTTCTTTCCTCAGTTCCCCATTGATCAGGCAATCAATGAATGTTCTATCAACGTACCATGAAGCAACATAAAACCATCCTATTCGCAAACAAACTGATAACAGCTCACTTTGGAACAATGTTCACCCTCACCTGTGAATATTAGTTGGCATTGTGCAGATATTAAATTACTACCGCGGGTCAACCAAGGAAAGGGCTTTAGCTATTATACACGTGGTGCTGGTGTTTGTAAGGTCGTTCATTGTGTCACTCTAATAAAGTTCTATGCCAATAATCTCGGGAGCTCTGAGAACCCTTGAGCTGGATTTAGATCTGTGTATTAGCCTACTTTATGCTGTGTAACTGGACAGTTCACACAATCACAACAAGGAATATATTTTTAGAACGATGACTGCATCTACTTCACCTTGTTGTTTACGTGGTCAACCCCATGTTGGTTTTAGATTGGGTTATATCTAAACTTGCGCAATGTCTCCCCACATTCCACTCTCTTAGCATCGGCTATCCAGTGGTCACGCTGGGCTTCGGCTTCAAGAGCTACGTCAGCTATAAGATGCGTCTCCGGAAGCAGAAGGAGGTGCAGAAGGAGAACGAGTTCTACATGCAGCTCCTGCAGCAGGCGCTGCCCCCTGAGCAACAGATGCTGCAGAGGCAGGAGAGGGAGGCGGAGGAAGGTGTGTTAACCACATATACATGATGTACATGCATGCATACTTTCATTGCCATATGTGGTACCTGATATTGCCCGTCACTGGTCCGTATCACTGGTACCTGGCATCAACACCTCTCCTTCTGCAAGATTTTCTAATAGTTTCCTCATCACATCTATACAATCATGGCGTGGGGGGTTTCCTGAATGTATTGATGAAGTCTCTCAAATAATTGTTTTTGTTTCAGACTGTATTTTATTTGTCTTGAATCTCATGGTAGTCTTGGTTGAAGCGCGGTGGATGGACTTTCCCGTCTGTGTGAAATGCACACGATGTGCAGGTTGAAGGGGGTGTAGTAATGGGCTGCGGAAGACAGAGCCTGGCTGAAAATGTTATCAATCTCATAGGTTCCCCACATTCAGCTTTTAGATGGTGCTCCGTCGGAGGGGCTTCTCAACGATGAGACGGAGCTCTACTTGAATATAAGGTCTTGTGCGCTTCGGACGACCGTCCACGGATCCACCGTTTTTGCTGCCCGAAAACACACTTTTCTGAAACCAGGTCCCAGGGTGGATAAAAAAAACACGACCCTATGCGTTTCCGTGTTTTGATGCGTGTGGACGCCTAAAAAAGCAAACGCTGACGCCTGAAACGCATCGAAGGAAAACGGATGAGAAAAGATAGTTTCCTCCCGTGTGGACGGGGCCTAAGGCGTGTACCTTGTGCTCATTCTAATCTTCCTGTCTGTCAATCTAACATGTGTCCTCTTCTGACATTTCTCTACCCCTCCTCAGCTGCCGCTAAAGGATTATCAGAGACTGAAGCACCCCCAGTGTTACAGAACGGCGCCCCAGCCAATAAGAAGACCTCACCCCCACTGGCGGAGCTGGAGTACCGAGAAAAGGGCAAAGACGGCAGAGGAGGAGGTGGGGACGCCAAAAAGCAGCAGGGCAATAACAACAGCAGCAGCAGCAGCAGCAGCAGCAGCAACATCCTGCCTTCAGGAGCAGACTCTAAACTCCAGGAGATGGAGTACATGGAGAACCATATGAACAACAAGAGACTGACTACAGAGCTGGGCAGCACAGAGAACCTCCTGCTCAAGGAGGACAACAACTCCTCCTGCTCCTCCTCCTCTTCCTCCTCGTCCTCCTCTAAAAACTACAAGAACGCCAGCAGCAACGCTGCGGCGGCGCTGAACTCCTCGCCGCGCGGTCACAGTGCCTCCAACGGCAGCGTGCCCGCCGCCGCCTCCTCCACCTCCTCCTCCTCCTCATCCACCTCGACGGGGAAGAACGAGAAGAAGCAGAAGCAGCCTGCGGCGGGGAAGGGGACGTCGGGGGGCTCCCACCGGGACCCCACAGATAACTGCATCCCCAACAACCAGCTGAGCAAGCCAGAAGCGCTGGTCAGGTGAGGCTCACACGACCACAGCTCAGAGTGTTTGTGTCAATGGGGCGCATGTGGAGGTATTCCACCATGCTTGCAGCCTTTCTATTGCGCTAAACTAGAAGGGCTCTGTGCACTTTAGCATGCAATGTCAGATTTTCAATCATTGCCGTTCTACGGCTGATCATGTTTTTTTCGAGCTCGAGTGTCTGTTGACCTACTTTCTGGTGTTTGATTCCAGCATGAAATTCTCCTTGCGCGCAGACATTTGTTGAAGCCATCTGTCACGCCTGGAAAACACATATGCTTTACTTTGTTGCTCTTGTTGCTATTGCTCTTGCTTGTACTATGGATTTTGTTGGCCTATTTTATTAATGTGTTATTATGTGTTTTCGTGTGTCAGTAAACGACAAACGCAGACTAATGCGTGATTGAATTCTAGCTCAATGTTTTGAACCATGTTAATTAGCTCAGTGTTTTTTTTTTTTTTTTTAAAGGGAGTAGTGGAGAGACCAAACATTGTCAGATGTGCAAGTCGGTCAATGCTGATTCTACTAGCATTGATGTTTCCTGACTATTGAAGAGTCACTCCAGCTCAACCCACTTAGTATGCCGCCAACTGTTTTGCATTTCTGCTAGAACTGCATGTGGTGGAATAACGCGGGGGAAGGTTTTGCGTGTCCAGGCGATGTCAAATATTCTCTATATGACTCGACTCCTGTTCTCATAAGACCAAATGACTTCCAACCTAAGGCTGACGAGTCTTATTCTCCCCCCGATGCCTTCACCCAACGCACCCCCTGATCCGTAGCATCGGCCAGCAGCTGAACGCATCGCATGACCTGTTCCCCTCTGTGTCCCCACGCCCGTCAGGCTGGAGCAGGACGTGAAGAAGCTGAAGGCGGACCTGCAGGCCAGCCGGCAGGTGGAGCAGGACCTGCGCAGTCAGATCGGCTCCCTGGGCAGCTCCGAGCGCTCCATCCGCTCAGAGCTGGGACAGCTGCGGCAGGAGAACGAGCTGCTGCAGAACAAGTGAGTGCCGCCATGGGTGGTGGGCCCGCAGGCGTGGGCGGCGGGCGGTGGGCCCGTGGGCGGTATACAGAAGCGAAATGGAACTTAGGCGCGCTATTGCTTGACCTTAAACCTTATTCCAGTACAAACTGTGAGGCAGGCAATAATATCGTTGACAATAGTAGTGGTGTTCTACTGTGGGGCGGCTGGGTCAGTCGCTCACAACAAATGACGCCATTGCTTTTCACCACAACTGTTTGTCCCTGCAAACCGGGCCATGGTGATGGTGTTGAGGTGTTGCATAGGGCACCGCTCTACCTCCAGCCTCGTCCTCCGTTGTGTTGGCTCATCATTCTGGCACCAGAACCCCACCAGTACCCTGGCACCCAACAGCCTTGTTAAAGGTCACTGCATTCGAATTCTCTATTTGTATTGCTTAGCTGAGCTCTCTGTAAATGTCAAGCGTTGCGTGGGGTCGATTAAACATGTTTCGCATGTTTGTAATTTTTATAATGAACGATCATTGGCTGCTGTACAAACAGAGCAATGTTTTTAAAGGTTCACAATTCTGAACTACTTATTTAACACCTCCTCGACACGTATATCAGTCCTTTGTGCAAATGTGAACACAACATGGCTATCGCATCACTACTTCCAATAAAATCCTTTCACATTCAGTATGAAAGGAAAGGAATTGCTTCAAAATGCCTAGAATAGAATTTCCGGTCGCTTTCCCAGTGCCAGCTACTGGGAGCCAACCATAGTAGACTCTTGTTTTACTTTGAGATGATGCCCTGCATATTTGTCTATATTAGGACCTTTTATTCAAGAGGGCCTTTACACTGGGAATAAACATCTGTCCTGGTGGTAGCTGTATTTTAGTCCGGGATTTATTATTATTATTAAGCTTGGCATGAATCCAAGTGGAGGACAATTGCAATATGATTTTTCATTAGTCGAATGAATCTTACAATGTGTTGGGATTAATCGGAAGTGGGTGAAGGTCTGGCTAGTATATTTGGCTGCTTCTTTCTTTCCTTTTTTCAAATGAATTCAAACATTATTTATGTTTACTAAAAGCAGAACACACACACACACACACACACACACACACACAGACACACACTTTCAGTATTGAATGTGAATG
>OMLJ01008296.1:2248-16387 GCA_900302595.1 Gadiculus argenteus | reverse complement strand
GTTTAGAAAGCCAGTGCCTTCACGATAACAAGCGGCCTCCATCTTGGATGGAGTCACGACCAGTCGAGCGATGAACGCTGCGTGGTGAACGTAACGTAACGTAACGTAACGTAACGTAACGTAACGTAACGTAACGAGCCGGAGAAGGCTAGGCTAGGCTACATGAGATGAGTCAATCTCAAGTGTAGGTGTGTGATCTAGGAGGAGGTGAACCTAACAGAGAGACTAGTGCTTCTACAGGATGCACACTGGTGGATTATTCTGAAGAATGTCAAGAGATCTTTTCCACTTTTTCAGAGCTGCAAGAGCTCCGTGAAAGGACTACGAGACAGAGAGAGCTGCCGCTAGTCGATGCCGCAACACGGCCTCATACTTAAGGGAACTGGTGGTGTACCTGCGGACATTGTGAAATGTTGGTCGCAGTGTGTTGTACAGTGTGATCACACTGTACAACACACTGCGTCTCTTGTGTGTCGCAACGCAACAGGTCCCACTCCGTGCACCACAGGCACTCCTGTGGTTCGGTGACCAAAGCTTCACAATGTCCGCAGGTGAAACCACCGGCAGCTCTCTCTGTCTCGTAGCTTTCACAGCTCCTGCAGCTCTGCGTCTATATTCCGGCTCCAACAGACGTCCGTCACATTGAACAAGTTGGTTGTCGATCTCTTGACATTCTTCAGAATAATCCGCCAGTGTGCATCCTGTAGAAGCACTAGTCTCTCTGTTAGGTTCACCTCCTCCTAGATCACACACCTACACTTGAGATTGACTCATCTCATGTAGCCTAGCCTAGCCTCCTCCGGCTCGTTACGTTACGTTACGTTACGTTACGTTACGTTACGTTACGTTACGTTCACCACGCAGCGTTCATCGCTCGACTGGTCGTGACTCCATCCAAGATGGAGGCCGCTTGTTATCGTGAAGGCACTGGCTTTCTAAACTTTCTTTGTAATAAACTGTGTACACTTATAAAGTTCTCAATGCTTCGTTTTACATGCAGGGACCCTCATTATGCTACCATGGAAGTGTGGTGCGATTTCCAGCCTTGTTAGTGGTATAGAATTGCGATTTATTTCACATGTACCGGTGCCCCCACAGCTAGCGTTATAAGCTACTATTAGCGTTATTAGCGGTTTTAGAGAACTTTGGTAACATTCGACTAGAATGAAAACTGATCCCAGAGAACGGTCGAACTTAGTGGTCATGTGTTATGAACATATATTCTCATATGCGCTGGAATTGTTCTTTAACTGACTCACTTTGTATCACCCGAAGGACCCCTTGGCTGATCATCATGGTTCGTGAGATTGAAGACGTAGACGAGTTCCAGGCTGCCCTGGCAGAAGCTGGTGACAACTTGGTGGTGGTGGATTTCACAGCCTCATGGTGCGGCCCCTGTAAAGAAATTGGCCCCAAATTCGTGGCGATGTCAACCCTGCCAGAAAACTCCAACGTGGTCTTCCTCAAGGTGGACGTGGACAAGGCGGCGGATGTCTCCACACATTATGAAGTGAACTGCATGCCTACCTTCCTTTTCTTCAAAAAGGGCGAGAAGATCGATAACTTCACTGGGGCGAATCACGTCCTCCTGGAGCAGAAGCTGGTGGATATGCGGTGAAGCACCCACCAACCTCCAGACGTCAATGTTGCTCCTCCCCCGGCCCCTCATTAAACGTCTGCATTAAAGCCCGCCTCATGTACTCCTTATACTGCCCTACAAAGGCAGAGTGCAGTAACTTTGCACTAACTATTTTATCAACATTGAGTTAAGACTGAAAATGGGCTTTATAACAACTCCTTTGTCTTGTGACAAAAACTCTTGGTCCAACTGTGTCCCGTTTTAGAGAAATCACTATTGTCAAATTTGCCGTAACTACAAAATCCCACCTAATACCGAGGCAGAACGCAGTAAGTGAAGTTACTGCAGTAACTACTGTACACAGTAGATACTGTAACTACACAGTAACTACTGTACACAGTAACTTCTGTACACAGTAGATACTGTACACAGTAGATACTGTAACTACACAGTAACTACTGTACACAGTAACTTCTGTACACAGTAGATACTGTACACAGTAGATACTGTAACTACACGCTTTTGGGACTGAAGCCCCAAATCTCACTTCTTTCACGTGAACTATGGATGGCGAAAATGTAAAATATTCTTGACCACTGAGTTAACCAATCATACTTCAATTCTTTATTTATCACAGACACTAGTACGAGGTCCATAGCAGAGTATACAAGTAAGACAGAATAAATAAATTGTTTTTTTAAACAATCTAAAAATTGTAAAGTTTAAATTTGTTTGATTAAAATGTGCTTTGAACAGCCATTTCGAGCCGCGCCAGTTGCCTGCTATTTCGTAACTCTACTTATCTCTCTCCCGTTCTTCTTTTGTGATCTTTGAGCGTCTGAAAAGCGTTGTATAAATTCAATGAATTTAGTCTTACAGCGTTTAGTCTACTGTCCATAATAAGCTCATTTAGAGATCATTATTCTCCGCCGCTCGCATGCGGGAATAATTAAGACTTGAGGAGAAATTAAACAGTGGGCCGATGCGCCAATGCCTCCAACACGCAACTGCACCTAAAGCACAATCACCCGATGCAGTTTACCAGCTGGGGGAAAACTCTTCTCTTCCCGACAGTCCAACATCACTGGGGCGTTTATTTATTTTGGATATTTAAAATGTCCTCCAGTGTTAAATATTCTTTAGAAATAAAAGTTTTATGATCTTTCAAAGGGTGTAGACCTACTTGCATTATTATGTTGAAAATGGTCTCAAAACGGCAATATTATCGCTTATCGCGATAATTTCTGGGACAATTTATCGCCCAGCAAAATTTGTTATCGTGACAGGCCTACGCAAGACCAGAGGCGACTTTGTTCGAAAAGAAGTCGCAGAGATCATCAAACCAGATGGGACTAGCCTCTTTCTCAGGCCAGTCAACGAAATAGTTCTCCTTCTACTTCCAGAGGCTCAGGAAATGGACTGTGGGGTGTATCCACGTCAGGCGGGGATTGTTATGAGTAAGAAGATATCTTAGAAGCATTACGTTTAAAATTATACAAAAAAAAAAAATACATGCTTTACATTGTTTTATCAACATTACAGAATTATAATATGTTAAATGTTCCAGGAATATGTATTTCCTATGTAACCAGAACGTGTTCAGCGTTACGTTGTCACATGATGCGAACCGGCCTATCGTGTGACTCCAGGAAGTACACACTAACTAGGTTGTCACGGTTACGTGTCAACACGCTGCTAACCGGCCTAGCACTCCAAGACGTCACGCATCCTGGACGATTCACAACAATAATCCGTTGACATCTTGTGCCTTACATAGCATTGTCGGTATGTAATGTTTGTATTTCGTTTGTATTTTTGAACGTTCGCCGTAGATAGTTTCAAACTAACTCCGTTCTCAGTTTCAGTCGCACCACCAGAACTTAAGACTTTATTAGTTAGGCGTATCTCAGCCCTTACTAAACTGTTGACGTTTAATGACGTTTGCATAGTTTCAAGCCAATCACGTGCCGCACACAACGTAAACAGGAAATGCTGCATTTGTCTGCACCGGCAGCCAATGAGCTGAGAGAACAGTCCAGCGTCATCAGTGGAAGACAAACGGCTCATTTCTCTTTTAAACTCGCCCATGTCACTGCTTGGTCATAGTTTACATGAATGTCCAACAAGTTAAACTTGTAACTAAAACAACTTGATGTCTTAAAGAGGAGCTCACTGTTGTGTGCGCGTTGTGTTGTGGCTGTATTGTTTAATGTTCTGTGGAGCCTGACTTGTGTTTTAGTGAAATCCATTGATGTACCAGAAATGAAAAACCATGCTAACGGTTACGGTGGACTTTACACCTACTCAGTAGGAGGTGTAAGTTTTAGGATATAACTTAAGCCTATGTTGGAGGTATGTGGTGTGGTGCAACAGCGTAAGAATTAGTAGCTCCTAAACTCCACCGTAAGGCCAATTTACAGTGGAACTAAGCTAAGATGGAATTTACGTTCTGCTGGTGCGACCCAGGGCAGGTCTTTGGGAAAGAGTTTAGCTGGCCGTCAGGGCATTAGCAGACAACCGACGGAACAGTTATTTATTTATTTTTTTCGGTCTTTTGGCCCTGGATATAATCAGTGACACACGATGTCTTTAGTTGGACGACATTCATTCGATTCATCATCCAAATCCAACGCCCACCACTCAATCGAAAGCGCAGCAAGATGAGACGATGTGCCTCTAGTCAGACAGCACTTTGAGCACTCCCACACCTGGAACCTTTGAGCCGGTTCATGTGAAGGAGTGAGCCAGGGGTTGGACAGTAAAGTTGGAGCGAGCAGCCGTCGGGGAGTTTCAGGATGGCCACAGCTGGGGCTGAACCTCCCGGGCCGCTGGGCTCCGTCAATAACCTCGCAGGAAACCAGAAAGTTGCCTTTTCAGAGGCTCCAGGCACTAGTTCATCACAGGCCATGAAGAAAACCATTGGCCATCGTGGGATTGACCCCACTGGAGAGACAACCTACAAAAAGACGACCTCTTCTGCTCTGAAAGGGGCTATCCAGTTAGGCATCACCCACACAGTGGGCAGCCTGAGCCATAAACCAGAGAGGGACGTCCTTATGCAGGACTTCGAAGTGGTGGAAAGTATCTTCTTCCCCAGGGAGGGCAGTAACCTGACCCCTGGGCACCACTACAGTGGCTTCAGGTTCAAGACATACGCACCCATCGCCTTCCGCTACTTCAGAGAGATGTTTGGAATCCGACCTGACCACTTCCTGTGTTCTCTGTGCAGCGAGCCACTAATCGAGCTCTCCAACTCTGGGGCCAGTGGCTCCCTCTTCTACGTCTCCAGCGATGACGAGTTCATCATTAAGACCGTGCAGCACAAGGAGGCAGAGTTTCTGCAGAAATTACTTCCTGGTTACTTTATGAACCTGAACCAGAACAAGCGCACCTTACTGCCCAAGTTCTACGGGCTCTACTGCATCCAGGCTGGGGGCAAGAACATCCGGCTGGTGGTCATGAACAACCTGCTGCCGTGTGCCGTGCGCATGCACCTCAAGTATGACATGAAGGGCTCCACCTACAAGCGGCGGGCCTCGGCCAAGGAGCGTGACAAGGCCTCCCCCACGTACAAGGACCTGGACTTCAAGCAGGAGCTGGCCGACGGCCTGCTGCTGGAGGCTGACAACTACAGCGCCGTCTGCAAGACCATCCAGAGAGACTGCCTGGTGAGACCAGCAGAGACTAGTGTGTGTGTGTGGTCCTTCACATATTGAGGACGGTTGAAGTGACACAAGTAGCAACATATCATTGACATAATGGTGTGTACACGATAGTGTGTACATGGTACCAAAGAGATAAAATATTGACAATGACAGAAACGGCTACTTCATAAGGTTGCCATAAAACACTTCATACACACAAAAACAAAGTACATGTCGATAACTTAGCTTTACTTTATTTAGATTGACTCAAAATAGACTATGAATGGTTGCCAGACTTTTTAACATTTAGGAACAGATCCCTGAATGGAGTGCTTCAGCTTTCAGGTTTTTAATGAGCCATCACCTCCCTGACTTGTATGTGCGATGGAGGTGCGACAGATTTCCATGTGTTTGTAGGATGCAGGTTTAGCTCATAGCGATGGGAAGACCGGAGATCCACGGAGTTGACATCTGAGGGTGACCACAAGACCACAGAAAACAATAACGAGGGTAGCAAAACAACTCTGATCTAAAAAGATCAGCCTTTCTGAATGTAATGTGTCAAACTGACCCTCTTTCCCTCAGCTGTTGCAGAGCTTCAAGATCATGGACTACAGCCTCCTGGTGGGGGTGCACAACGTGGAGCAGGCCTGCCGCGAGCGGGGCAGCCAGGTGGCCGAGCTGGGGGCGGCGTCCGGGGCCACGGACCAGCGGCGGCCCCTGGGGCAGAAGTCCCTGTACAACACTGCCATCGAGTCAATCCAAGGGGATGCCGGGGGCATGTCGTCTCTGGATACCGAGGACCAGTAAGGGTTTTTGTTTCAAGATGGATGATGATGTTATCGAGGCTGTACCCTGAGGGGGATTATTGAAGTCGTCATTCGGAGAGACCTGTTTGAAATGTTTTATTAATCGTGAATAGCCGATTTGAACTTGGGATTCGGAGGTGACTTGGAAAATCGAGTTGGGTACTGCCGTAATGTTACCCAGAGTGGATAAGAACAAAGGAATGCCAGTACTGTGTTGGATTTAGAAATAATTAGAAAGAAGGTGTGTAATAAATTATAATGAACGTGTCCGCATGTATTCTATAATCATCACTTCCTTATTCTTGCTGCAGAATGGGAGGGATTCCAGCATGTAACTCCAAGGGAGAGAGGCTGCTCCTATACATTGGAATCATTGACATTTTGCAGTCCTATAGGTACATAAAACGTGTTTTTATTACTTTCATACTTATTCTGCATACAAACTATTAAGTTTTGTTTCTAGTTTTTTTCATGAATGTATAAATAACATTCCTGTGTGCTGTGTACTTTAGACTGGCCAAGAAGATAGAACACTCCTGGAAAGCCCTGGTCCATGACGGGGTAAGACGCCTCACTAGTACCTGCTAGCTGCCACCATGTGGTGAATTAACAACGTCAACATGTTAACAAGTAAACCTTGGGTCTGTTTACCTCCAGGACACGGTGTCTGTTCACCGGCCAGGCTTCTACGCAGAGCGCTTTCAGAAGTTCATGTGCAACATCGTGTTCAGGAAGAACTCAAGTAAAAACACTCTCTCACTCACTTTCAATAATACTTTACTCCCATTTATATTTTTATTTCTGTTTACTTTCAATGTACTGTATTGCACTGTTTCACTTGTTTTCACTGTTGAGGAAGCCCGAAACTCAAGCACTCCAATGCATTTAATAAATGTGCTTGTGAAGATCGGTTTCATATATCCTCATCATACTACATATCCTCATACAACTACATATATGTATTTTTTAAACAGCAAAGGCCTCTCCGTATAAGAAGAGCCGTGCAGGCATCCTGCGGAAGGGAATGGCCGCGTTGTCAGAACCACCCTCTCCTGCGCCGGCGGCTAGCTCGTTAGCTCACGTCCGGACGGCTAGCTCGTTAGCCCCCCTCCAGGCGGCTAGCTTGTCAGCTCCCGTCCAGGCGGCTAGCTCGTTAGATCCTGCTCAGGCCGCTAGCAGCAGCCACAGAGAGCGCCATCAGCTGGCCGCTGTCCAACATTCCACCAGCAGTGTGGGCGAACCGGAGGCCGAAGTCGAGGGCGGTGAGTCCTGGAAAACAGTTAATAATATCGTGGAACACAGGCCTCATAAACACAAGGGAGGTAGCTGTTTTGATTTACTGAAAGCGTACTCTGTTCCTAACGCGGGATACATTCTGTTCAGTGGCTCAGCGTTCGGGTCAGACTGACCTGATCTCAAAGAGCTCCGTGCCGGGCGATGATAACGATGATGTCACCAGGGAGGTTGCTGGAGCGGTCGTCCCCTCCCACCAGACCCCTCCTCTCCCTGTGGACGGTGGGCGCACGTTGTCAGCGTTATCGTGTTCAGCACAGGCCAGTGCAGCCAATGAGCCTAGCGCCTCCAAGAGGTGAATAGCAGCACCACAGGAAGGGGTTTGAATGACTGATTACCTTTTTAGTTTTCGCAACCATTATTTTCTAATGTAAACTAATGACAAACCAACTGCTATTGTGACATTATGTACCTTTTGGATTTCAGTTTTGAGTTGACGACTCTGAAAGAGTGCAACAATGCAGAGGTTGTTGTTTCACTCTGCGACCTGCAGCCCAGTACAACTCATTGCTACGTAAGTCAGAGTAGCATCCCAGGCATCATGGCAACTGTGGGTGGGCCCAGTTTCACAATTCTCATTCCCCTACATGTGATTCTTCTTTCCGCCCTCAGGTGTAAACAAGATCCAAGGAACTAGCGTTGGCAATTCAAACAAGAACCAGAGAATGTGGGTTTGTACAGTTGAAGTCTTTAGGAGAACCAGATTCACATTGTATGTCTGGAAGATCCAGTTGGCTCTTGCAGGCTCCTTACTGCATTTCGGAGATTCATCTGACCTCTTTTGTAAGAATTTTCATTCCAAGCCTTTTGATAATTTGCTGTATTATACGAATATGTGGGTTCCTTTTAGCTTTGGGTTGAATTGAATGAATGTCATTCAACTAAAGACAAACTTGTGTCACTGATATATCCAGGGCCAAAAGACCGAATGTCCGCGTGGAGTATTTGTCATTTGAGAACATTCCTTCCACCGTGGTTGTTACCGTTCGCTCAGGTTACTGTTCACGTTCCCTTTTTGTGCTTCCGTAAGAGGATCTATGCAACCCCTGCACATTCACCTGTTGTAAACAATGTTGTTTTTTGTTTAAATACAGTGTAATGCTGTTGAATTGTATCTGACTACTGAACGGCGCAGTAGGCTGGTCTCCCTCGGCTTACTGTGAATGGAGATGATGCTGGGCAGTATGAATGTATGTATCATTGTTATGTTTTTAAGGGCGTATTCTTACCCTGGGACCATTTTCTAGACTCCCCCAGAAATCTCAATGCAAATGCTCTACCTTGAAATGGACTGTAGCACACACATTCCTTCTGCATTTGAAGTGGCTGTGTCAGATTTATATTATTATTGTTATTGGTGATTATATGCTGTAAGGTTTTAAGTGGGATTTAAAGGTTACTCTCTGACCAAAGAAACAATTCTGAAATGTTAACTTTACAGGTTTTTACCTTCTCTTTAAACTTGCCTACACATTGTTTTAACAACTTGTTGAAGTTACAGGTAAAATCAAGTGACCCACCGTATTCAAGAATACACCATTTAGCCCTGATATGATATTCTTACATTATTGTGTGCCAAACCTGTAAGCAGATACCAATAACCCAACATTTATTAAGAACAAACAGGTACAACTATCTTTGGCAGCAGTTTATTTTTATTGAGCTCCTAAAATCCACTCCAGAAACGTTGTTACATAAAAGCCTTGGCCTGTGAAATAAATGTGAATAGTTGTATTTATCAACTGGTATTTATTATATCTTGCCTCAGTATTACTGACTATGATCAGTACTGAGTTACTAGGAGTGGGTATTTGCATTTCCTTTAGGAAGATACCTCCGTTACCAATACCTGTACTTGTTAATACTTTTCTGTCTTTTTTTATTTTATTTTATTTTTTTATCTTAAACCATTTAAAGTTAGCCTATATCTACATTCAATTAATTACCAGCAGGTCTGCCATACATGAGGAATCACCACACTGCCTTTCATATAGTTTTTGGGCAGTTTTACACACTAATAAAACTGGAGCTGAAAATACTAGTGTTTCTTTAATTTGTCATTAAACGATTTGAATGATTTGTAGTGCAAATATTTAATTAGCTTACTAATTATATATTAACTAGAAATCCATTAAAACAATTTTAAGATGCTGTGTCTACTAGCCATGATCTCAATCCCATGATTTTAAAAGTCCCCTTTGCCACAGTTTCTCAATTTGCTAACTTCACCCCTAGGTGGCGTCTCGGAAATCTTCTGCATACAACAAAGTTATCAGCTATCGTTACGACCTGTGTCCTTATACTATGCTGTTATTCATTGTCCGTTGATCCTCCTGAGTCTTTAATTGCATGTGTATTTATTGACGATATAGTTAAAACGATGATGGCTGCCAGCATATGTTGAACACTTATTTTTTTAAAGGTAGGTCAACTAAAACAAATGTTTGCTTATCTCGCATAAAACAAACTCCCAGACTGTATTTTTCTTGGTCGGTCAGCAAGCAGGGTCTATGTCTAATAGCCAGGGGCTATGTCAATTAGCGCAAAGGATTTGGACTATAGGGGCCTACAGCGCAATGGTCGGGGCCGGGTTTGAGCTTGGTATTTACATGCGCTTGATTGGAGCCCCGTCATGAGATTTTCTTGTTGACTCATCCTGAAATGTTCAACGATTGATGCAACATTTACCAGACAAGCGGTGACTTAGTTTACGCCCAAACCCCATATAGTTTGTTCTAGCCTAAGTGACTACAATACTTCAATTAGACTAAGGTATGTATAATTTAATCTACGGCCGTGTTAACCATAGATGAAATACTTCAGTAAAGCTTTAATTTGGAAAATCTTCAAAATGAGTCGCTGAGGCTGTCACTTTATTAAGGCTATCATTAACATTTAATCTGGCAAATATTACCGTAAATGTATCAAAGCGCATCACATTTTCCCCAAATTGGATGGAGGTGGAGCAGATTGAGGTGCAGAAACTTTTTGAAACGGGATGGGGGGAAATGGTCCAAACGCTCCCCCACCACCATCTGAACCGCGAGTCCTGCTGTGGGTCCATGTCAGGCACAAGGCAGTAAATCGGTAGATTCGATTAGCTTTAACAGGAACAGCATAGGCTACGGTGAAGAAATAAGGTCCTTCTCGCATCCAATTTTAGTATGCTTCTATTTGCAAATTAACGAACCAGGTTTGCGAAATAAAACGAGTCATTTGTTCGTGTGCATGTAGGCTATATATTTGTGTATTAGGCCTATTACTAAACGTCGTTCTGAAATGGAGAGGGAATTTCCAGATTTTTCTGGCAAGTGGAAAATGAAAACTTCAGAACATTTTGAGGAACTGTTGAAAACACTTGGTAAGTTCATGTTTATAACGTTTCGTTTATCACTTCTCGATGTTGATGGTAGGCCTACTGCCTGGATGGTTTATTTTTTCTAACCCTGCATCAGAAAGATGTGAGTTTTAGGTTTAGGAAAACAAAGACTAAACAAGCGACAATCAAAGACAACAAAGACAATCACCTTAAGCATGCACCGATCTGAATTCCAGAAGAAGCCACATGGGTTGTGAACTCAGAATTATGGAACAAAGATGAAGATCTAACTAATGAGTCAATTCAAATCATCCCTTGGTCTGACTTCCTGGCGTTGGAATGGTGAAAAAAATGTGCCAAGAGAGATTTCTGAATTTAATGCTATAGGCCTATGTCAAAGTTACTCACAACATATCAAACCTATGATTAGACAGTACAGCATGTCTGGCTGCTTTACCTGAAGCACAGATAGAGACGTGGATATACAGCCATGAGTGAATGGGGGAGGAAGGATAGGACCAGTACTTTCAGTGGCATTTATAAAAAAAAATGGAAAGAAAAAATATCCTGTGGAAAGAATGCGAAATATTCCCTTATTGAGGTAAGATATGTTCTCCCTCATGCGACTGTAATGGGATCCTGTGTGAACGGAGTGGGGCCCCATCGTACATTCAGCACCAGGACTGACTTCAATCATCGACCTCCACCTTTGCGCTTTCCGCGTTTTGATTAATCTAGGACTCTATATTCTCCGATGAGCTAGGGGCTGGTCAGAGTACTTTTACAATTTGTAGACTATAGTTACTATAAAATAGGTTGAATATGAACCACGTTCGTGAAAAAGTCATATTCACTATGTAGGTCTAGTACCTACAATTTGGAGTTGCAGAAAATAACAAAACACAAAGAAAAATCTTGGTATAAAAATTATTTATATTTTGAACTTCGTTTATTTTTCTCATAAAGTGTATTAAGTTTATTTATATTCAAATTTGAAGATTGATGAGTGTTCTTTGTGACGAATTTCCCCTCCGGTTACTACTGATGGTGTCTCACCCATGGTGTACCTCTGCTCAGGTGTGAATGTCTTTGTGAGGAAGATTGCGGTGGCCGCAGCGTCCAGCCCCGCTGTGGAGATCATTCAGGAGGGGGAGAGCCTCCACATCCAGACCTCCACCAGCGTGCGCACCACCCAGGTCTCCTTCACTGTGGGACAGTCCTTCAATGAGACCACGGTGGACGGACGTCCCTGCACGGTACCCAACAACACAACATTTTGGAGTGTCTTCGAGGAGTTAAAAGGATTCTGTGTGTCTAGAACTTGTATAGAAAAGTATAATCAGCTAAGCATTCTGTAGTTCATTAAGGTTCCCAGAGGGGACTAGGTAAACCTGCTGAGAATCAACATCCAAGAAAAAAGGGGAAAGTCTGTGGGAGTGCACAAAGTGAGACCCTGTCTGGTTAGGGACCTCAAGGGTGAGATGGAACTGTCTCAAGGCTTATGATATGATCACATGTCTGGGGTGTGTTGCGTATGTGTTTGTAGTTATAAGTAAGCAGAATATATGCGATTATTTAGTAGGTAGTGATACTGCAGAATGTACTTTAGCACATAGTCATGTATGATGAGGTGATTCCTCCACAGATATATAAATGTATGTGAATCTACTGCATGCTTTCGTCTGTAGTGAGCTGTTTGGACAGACTATAGCTATTGTTAGGCGAGGGGCCAAAATAGGCATATGGAAGTAATTTCAGTGCAACTTGAGAGTGGTTCTCTTGATGATGTTACAGGGTTCTGGACTTCATTTATTTTGCAGCTGCTTCAGGGGCTAAAACGGCATGCCTATCTGATCGTCTGTTTAACATAAGTGTAGACTACCACATAACGCTCTGCATATTGTCTTTATATATGTACATCTTACGTGGGCCGGCAATTCATACATGGAATTGTCCAGACATCACACCCTGCTGCACAACTAAAGACACCATTGGTCCATTGCAGTTTGTTTGTATGTTTTAACCACCGTTGGTGTCGTCTGCGTCTCTGCAGAGTTTTCCCAAGTGGGAGTCGGACAACAAGATCAGCTGTGAGCAGACTTTACAGAAAGGGGAGGGGCCCAAGACAGCCTGGACTCGTGAACTGACCGGCCACGGGGAGCTCATACTGGTAAAGCATTCGTTCCAGTCATCCCAGTACTAAGAAGTACTGGATGTTCCGTAACACATAAGGCTTCATCTGTTGCTCTTTCTCTCTGTCTCCTTTTTCTTTGCAGACAATGCAGGCGGGGGATGTGGTATGCACCAGGGTCTATGAAAGGGCATAAGGAACTCTTTTATGACTCCACAGTACATCCATTTTGGGGGCTTGATGCATGATTTCTTCCTTTTTTTTTTCTTTCGTCATTCTACCAGCTAATTGGACTGTGGTAAACTGTGTGGCGCACTTTCAAGCCAGGCATCAGATTACACCAAGCCGTTTTGGTATGTGTAGTTGCTTCTTGTACTGTTGATTTGGTTGCTGCATTGCCGGAGCGGAATGTGCTCTCAATGTACCACAAAATGAAAATGTCATACATTCCTTGTTTAAAAAAAAAGACCCTTTCTAGAGAGTAGCTAGGCCTCTCTTTCGAATTGTGAATATGACCATTGGGAAGTTTGTCTCTTCTCTAAAGGTTTTCTAAAGTTCATGCAGCCTCCTTCTTCTTAACTATATCCAAGGTATACTCCTTTACATATCAAACTGTATCAACAATACTATATCAATATTTTGGAAAACCCATGGAAAACCCCCAAAACATGTAAAAAAACAAATAAAAAAATACAACACATTACCAAAGCCATTTCAACATTCATTCAAACTTAAGTACTCTTCCGGAGTACTTAAGGACGAAAAACTAAGGGGGAAAAACTAATGAGGAAAAACTATCAACTACCAGGGGGAAATTATTTAATACAGTGAGGGGAGGAGTGGCAATCTGGCTGCTGTCTGTCCCAGCTGTACCTACTTAGAGAATGAGCTAAGTCAAAAATCCCCAACCCTTTTTTCCCCCCTGGCTTTGCACCCAGTTACTAATATGTCATGGAGCTACCTCACCGGCCGGGCAGAAAATCTTCTGCTAACCCCCCCCACCCCCCGCTCTCTCCCTTGTTCTCTTTCTCTCAATCTTTTTCTCTCGCTCTCTTTCAAAACTCCCCCCCACCCCTCTCTGGATTTACATAGTCTGTGCTGCGTCTTTTCCAGACCGTGTTCCCTCAGGAAGCACACTAGTGAATACATGAGAGATTGATACGTATTTAATTGTGTGTGTGTGTGTGAGAGTGTTTGTGTGTGCACTGCTCAGGGAGATGGGGGGTAAACAACAAGCAAAGTGGAGTGAACGTTGTCTTCTGTTCTGTGCATTTTTCTTTCTCAGGACGTGTGTGTGTGTGTGTGTGTGTGTGTGTGTGTGTGTGTGTGTGTGTGTGTGTGTGTGTGTGTGTGTGTGTGTGTGT
>OMLJ01008203.1:2411-16361 GCA_900302595.1 Gadiculus argenteus | reverse complement strand
TGTGTGTGTGTGTGTGTGTGTGTGTGTGTGTGTGTGTGTGTGTGTGTGTGTGTGTGTGTGTGTGTGTGTGTGTGTGTGTGTGTCAGCCAGAGACTCCAACCACAACATTCCCAGTGTGATCTACTGCTGGAACCCGAACTCTAAGGTAAGGTCTGCTTATGTAGTAATATGTATGAAAGATCGATTCGGTCTTAAATTATCTTAACTGTGATTAAGGGCTATACAAACACAATTTATTGATTGACTTTCATCTTAACAGTCCTTCATTAACAGTCCTCTACCCTTTAGTTACTGTTCTGATTAAGACATTTAGAAAATCCTTTTTCACGTGGGGGGAGTGACATGTAAGATGCAGGTTTATCACGCTCCTGCTAAGTGTGATCGACACATATTACGCCGTCAAACAACATATTCATGAAGAAAACGAAGAAAAACCAAAGTGGCGAAAAGGAGGCCGCAGACCCAGACAGTGAGGGCACCACCGACCTAGCATTGATAATGGCGTCAATCCCGAAATCGGAGGCCTTAGTAATCAGCACGATTGACAGCAGAGTGGCTTCCCTATCCAGAACACTGAATGAGAAAATTGACTCCATCTCCACTGATCTATGAGGACATATTCAGTCCCTACGGACTGAACTATCAACAGCCATAGACAAAGTTGCTATAGATGGCGCAGCACATGGCACACGCATAAACAACGTGGAGGAGGCGGTCAACGCAGCGGTTTATTAATGTGTGTATTATGGGGTGGGTGTATTAATGTGTGTATTGTGTAGTTGTTTGAGGTGAACCAGACCATCCCGACCTCGGGGGCGTATGACTGGGAGTTCTTCCTCATTGGACCGTACCACTTCCTGGCCGTGGCCAACACCTTCGACGGCCACTCCACCTCCATCACCTCCACCATCTACGTCTGGGTGGACAGCCAATTCATCCCCTTCCAGCACATACTGGTACTATGGTTGTGTGTGTGTGTGTGTGTGTGTGCGTGTGCGTGTGCGCATGCGCGTGTGTGTGTGCTTGTGCGTGTGTGTGCACTTGCCTAGCTATCCAACAGTGGACTTCGGTGTCCCAAATGGGGGATATTCAGGTCCCCTCTTGGTCATGCTTTAAATCACCCTCAAAACATGTCTAAAATATTTTGGTGCATTTTCTCAACTTTTGCCAAGAGAGGACCTGAAAGTGTGTGAGTGTTTAGTCCATACTCTGCAGCACCTCTGCTGGTCAGAGCTGGGAGTTCAACGACCCATTCACACACGTCGCTTCAAACACTCCTCTATTGTGTGAAAGGCCTGCCGCCCCAGGGGGTCTGTCAGACTGTAGAGGCCTGTTTAACAGGCTACTTACTAAAGAGAACCAGTCTCTTGAAACATTATATTGTTTTGTATTTTTCAATATAAAATGTAAAGGCTCAGCTTTAAAAGTTCCACACGTTTTTTGTATGTCGTGACAAGGGTCCACTGTTGGCTATTACAAAACCCTCTTAGATAGCATGGAGCGACATTCACACTCCTGCTTTTATGAAAAGAGGAAATAACAAAAATATATTGTAAGGAAAAGATAGTAATCTCAACTAATGTGATAATGAAACGTCAAACATGATTTGTTAGTGTGTTTTTAGGAATAGAACAGTGTGTGTGTGTGTGTGTGTGTGTGTGTGTGTGTGTGTGTGTGTGTGTGTGTCTAACCGTGAGTGTATGTGAGTGTTAGCATATATGTGTGTGTGTGTCATAGAGTAACTCACACCTCTCCTGTCATGTTTTTAATTTCCTCTCTCTCCTCCTCCTCCAGACGGACGGGGCTACGGACTGGGAGATGTTCCAGATCGGGGATCGCTACTTCCTAGCCGTGGCTAACAGCCAGCGGGTGCAACGTCACGGCCCCTCCATCTACTCCCTCAACTCCACCATCTATGAACTCAACAGGCTCACACACACCTTCATCCGCTTCCAGGACCTGCTCACACATAGGTCAGTCTGGATAGACCTGGGCTCCAGCAGACCTACGGGGCTCCAGCAGACCTACCGGGTCTAGGCAGGACTTCTGGGGGGGCAGTTCCTGGGCCGGACACCAGGAACTGAAAGGCGGAGTTACACCTTGTTTCCTGTTTTGGCCAGAAAAGCTCAGCTCAGTCTTGACCTCTCCAAAATGGCCACCACATTGACATGTTGCACGCTGCATTGGCTGCTGCGACCTGCGTCTCCGTGTATATGCCTCTGCCTTTAACACTGCTAGTCATTAGCTCAGTCAGTGTCAGGTGTGTCTGTTTCTGGGGGGGTAGTGAGGAGATATACCCCTCAGCCGGTGATGGAGGCAGAAATTGTATTTATAAAAGTTGAAAAAAGGAAAAGCTATCTTACTTTGTAACATTCTTCGGTACAAATGCATAAAGCAGAAACACTGCCTATTCAACATGCTTAACCAACAGCTCAGTTTTCAAAGGCAGTATAAACCCCCGCACTATTCAGACACTTTGAGCATGCGCGAGGAGTACGCCAAGCTCAGTCAATGACGGTTCTAAGTTAGTAAATGAAAAGTTCTAGCCAACAAAATAAATAATAATAGTAAATTAGTAAAATAGTAAATAATAATAAATTAATTTGGGAGCCGAAGGTTGACACCGACAGAACAAATGCAGACAGAACAAACAAGCAATGCGGTGGAATACAGCGAGTGTAAACCTACCAGAGCAGGTAATGCCTATAGAGGATATGGCTGGTATCGACAAGCAAGAACTGTCAGAGTTCATCTGCTCGATTCTGAAAGAAGAAATTGCAGTAGCACTGACCAAACTTCAAACACAATTGAACTCTCTCAAAGCACAAATGGAAGAATGTGGTCGGAAATTAGATGGTGTTGAGAATGGACTGAATGATATGGAAGAGCGTATTGCTGCACTGGAGGAGGACAAGAAGAAACAAGATGGGGATTTAAAACAACTCCATGAAGACAACATTGTACTCTGTGATACATTGGAAAGGCTAGGGGCGCACAGTCGGAAATTTGACTCACTTTATTTTACAAAGTTATAAAATACTTTTTGGTCCTAATCTATTGTCTACGAAGCTCTCTCCCCCTGCAATCACGTGTATACCTGAGCTGTGTTCCAATACCCGTACTTCATTGAGTACACTCAACCGTAGTACACTATCCGTACTCACTGAGTACGCTGACTTTCAGATGTCATTGTGTTCCAAATCGAATACTCCGCGGTGCACTAACCGGAAGTGACAAACGCGACTGCCGCCGTGGCTCCTCCCCCCACAATAAACATCCCGCTCTGAACGGTGAACTCTTTGCGCATGATAGCTATAAAAACCTATAAAAGCTATAAAAAGTACAAAATTACTAAATTAATGCAGGCTATGTGGAAAATGCATGCGGGTGTCCATAATGCCTGGTGTAGAAGGTGGTCTTATATTCCTAATATATGTCTGAATATATGTCTCTACAGTGCAGTGGACTGGGAGTTCTTCAGTGTCGGGGAGGAGAGGTTCCTGGTCGTGGCCAACTCTCACGACGGGAGCTCCTACAACCTCAACAGCGTGATCTACCGGTGGCAGGGCTATGAGGGCTTTGTTCCGGTCCACAGCCTGCCCACCTTCGGCTGCAGGGACTGGGAGGTCTTCAGCACCAACGGTTCTTCCTACCTGGTCTACTCTAGTGCAACCTCAAGGCTCAGCAAGGTCTTCAGACTCAAGACCTACTGAAGAACAACTCATCCTACAACCCGACTGGCCTACCCTCATTACGATATACTGTAGGTATATATACTGTGGACCTGCTGAACTACTGGACCACCAACCCTCCTTTAGAACTGCAGATGAACATACCCTTCTGTAGACCTGCTAAACTACCTACTGACCTTCCTGTAGATCTACTGTAGTTCAACTGGAGACCTACTGTAAACCTACTGGCCCGCTGTGGAATGTCTGACCATCGACTGGCTACTACAATAGATCTATTGACCTCCTGTAGTACACCTCCTGACTAACTATAGACCTAATTGTGTACCTCTACTGACCTCCTGTAAAGACCTATGGATCTACTGTAGACCAACTTGAAGCCCTATTGGACCTACATGCTGGGCTGACAGACAAAGAGAAGGAATCAGGACCACAGTCATCTGCAGTTGGCTACAAGCCGAAGACCCTTCAGGTTCATGACGATTCTGGTCCTCAGAACCTGGAGGTATAACCAACAGGATCGCTCTGAGAAGCACCGAGACAATCTGAATATATTCAGTTACATCTCAGACATCAAAAACAATATCAGGGGTCAGAGGGACCTTCATGGGAGCAGGCCCGTATTAACACAATGTGGGGGCCCTGGACACTATACCTCAACTACACCCCCCGCTCCCCCCAACCCCAACACGTGCTGTCCGCCTGCCAGAAATATCAAACATAAGCAAGGGGATTTCTCAAATGTAATTTACTAACTTGTCCAACTACATACATGTAGGCATATGCAGGGACATCGTTAGGCCTATTTTAGGATGCTCAAAAGCCCCCCCTAAAGAAATATTGGATTTTTATTTTGTATTTATTTTTATAAGCCAGACTATGAGTTGAAATAAATAATAATTTGGATTGAAATTGCTTCCGAAAGCGCTGGCGGAGGGGCTAGAGGTGAGGGGTCATTTTAACGTTACATTCCTCCCCCCCATTCTCGAGTCAATATGATAGGCATAGCTGTTATATAAAGGTTGCTATAGTCTAAATTATGTTGGTTGCACTAATAATCTGAAACAAATGAAAAGAGCTGGTTATAAAACATTTAAAAACAAGACATAACTTTATTACCATACAAACCAACGTAAGAGTTGTTTATAAAACACAGAACAAGATGTGCCCACCTTATTACCATACAAACCAACGTAAGAGCTGTTTATAAAACACCAACAAGATATAACCTTATTACCATACAAACCAACATAAGAGCTGGTATAGGCTACACTAAACAATATATAAGCTACCTTATTACCATACTGTCTTTACAACAAAAACTGAACCTGTGTTTCCAGGTCAGACTCATATCATGATATATATGAGTCTTTCAAAAATGTGCTTTACTGCTTTAGAGTATAGTGGATATTAATGCTGGTTAATGTTATAAATATTAATAATATGATTAATTTAATATTTGAATTAAAGATTATAGTTGGTATTTTAACTGGTTCATGTTATTACTGGTTAATATTATGAATATAATTATTAACTATTTTATCTGATCACGTTCCGAGGAAAATGTACAAACAAATTATTATTTTCTATTGTTAATTGTTCTTATTTATTCTGTTTTGTGTAGAAATGTATTTGTTATTACATTGAGAGGAATTATGTGCTAGCTCTATATATCGTACCAGTATACCTTGTCCTTACGTGTCTGTACGCAATGCACAGTTTCTATATATGTTTTTGGTCTTTTTCCTGTGTTTATATATAATCATGTGGTATATCTTGATATCTAAACATCTCTATGCCTTATAATGTGTTGGCATCATGAAGTGTAAATATCTCAATGTCTGTATGTATATTTGTCATTATTGACCCTTGTTTTGACGAGGATCCTAGTTATCTCAACTTAGCACCCCTAGGTTGCTAAGCAACCCCAGGTTGCTAAGCGACTGATGGATACAAAATAAATTGTAGAAAGACACGCCGTGTGGAGTTATGTTTTCGTTTTGGCAAGTCGCCGTGTAATAAACGGGTCATTATGAATGAAATTATGATGTATTAATTCTTAATTAAATAATCCCCTTCAGGGCGAAGCAAGACACCTCCGCTTGCATCTGCATCTGCAGACCACTGCCACATCAATAAAGGTAAGAGAAGATATGTATTGCTTAAGATTTGCTGGTGCTGTGGCGATCTTTTCTGTTTTTTGCACTCAAGTGGTCGGCTGTTTTAACTCTTGCAATTGATGTTGTATTACACAATAACCCCTGGTCCTCACAATAACCCCTGGTCCTCCCTGCTGGAGGGGGCGCTGTGGTCCTCCCTGCTGGAGGGGGCGCTGTGGTCCTCCATGCTAGAGTGGGCGCTGCGGGGCTTGTTTTCTCTGGCGGGGCACAAGCGGCTGTGTTCTGGGGTTTGAATCCTCTTCTCCGCGTCCAGGGCTCTTAACCTGTTAACTAGTCGACCTCCTAACAGGTAACCAGCTTAACTAGTGGACCTCCCAACAGGTAACCAGCTGGTTTAACTAGTGGACCTCCCGTGTGGTTAACAGGTTGGTAACCGGCTGGTTAACAGGTTGGTTAACAGGTTGGTAACCAGCCGGTTAACCGATGAGTTGGAGTCTCTTCTAGTCCAGTCTCCTGTCACTAACTCTATACGGTTGTAGTTAATACGGACTGAATGTCACTGCACAGTTCTCAACGTGTTGGTTATTCAGCAGACTCTTCAAGACCTTGATCACTGCTCTACAGAACTGTAACATTAAACTACCCTATAGCCGGTATGGTACGGTATGGTAGGATTTATACATAGTATACATTCAACTATACTACAATACACTACGGTATGGTAGGATTTTTACGCAATGTGTAACAGAGACAGACTGTCTTTCATTTGGTTTAGCTTTAAAGAAAGTTGACTTAATCTTTACAGCAAATCAAAGGCTCACTTCATGTTCACAGCCAATCATAGTTACCAGTAATTAACTGGTAGTGGCTCGTGTTGACGTTTAAATGACAGCAGCAATAAACATGATATATCCACAGTCTATCTGGAGCCCGCCCTGCTCCTTAATGACATGGATCTGAGTTCACTGCCTCTTTGGATGAAAGCTGGAGGACTATGAGAGTCTGATTTAGAATATTGAATCATCTTCTACCAGGAGATGGACCCAACGCTGCTGATTGGCTGGCAAGAGGAGGTGCCGCAGCTTAGACGAGACGTTTCTCGTCTGCAGGATGAGCTGGCGGAGAGCCACGCAGAGAGAGAGCAGCTGACGTCACGCATACACGCACTGGACCACCGGGTAACGCACTGGACCACCACTGATACACACATTGACATCCTGGTACACACATTACCATACTGATACACACATTAACACACTGATACACACATTAACACTGTGATACACCCTGATACACACATTAACACACTGATACACACATTAAAACGCTGATACACACATTAAAACGCTGATACACATATTAACACCGTGATACACTCTGATACACACATTAAAGGGCTGTTTATGGTCCTGCATTCACGCAACGCAAGGGGCTTACGGACCCCTTCTGGACCCTCCTTGCGTCCCACCGCAAGGGCCTGACGTGCGCCTCCCGAAAATTGTAACCTTCCGTTGAGGCGACGCAACCACAAGGGCTGTGATTGGTCCGCTCACTAAAACCCAACGCAGAACCATAAACGCTCACGACTACGTAGACGCGTCATAAACAGCCCTTTAGACACTGATAAACACATTAACACCCTGATACGTTAACACATATTAACACACTGCTGCACACATTTAGACTACTGCAACTCCCTCTTCATTGGTCTCCCAACTAAATCACTTCAAAGATTGCAATATATTAAAAATTCAGCAGCTAGGCTACTCACTCATACCAGGCGATCTGCTCACATCACCACCCCTATTCTATCTCAGCTTCACTGGTCACCGGTTCTGTCCTGAATCAAATTCAAAAGTCTTCTCACCTTCAAAGCCCTCCATGACCTTGGTCCTCCTTACCTCTGTGACCTTCTGACCCCTTATACTCCATCCTGCTCGCTCAGATCATCTGACCACAATTTCCTCTCTGTCCCCCGCACCAGACTCTCTACCCTGGGTGGTCTTTCAGAGCCATGGCCCCCAAACTCTGGAACTCCCTTCCTCAATCCCTCTGTGACTGTCCCTCCTTCCGTCTCTTAAAAGCTCATCTCAAGACCTTTATGTTTCAAGAACACTTCTCCTCTTCCATCACTGCATAGACCCTCTGTGTATATTATTTATTTGAATTTTATTTGTATGTGTGGTTGACCTTTATGTTGTGCTGTCTTGTTCTGTGTGTACTCATGACACTATAAAGCGACCTTGAGTGTGAGAAAGGCGCTATATAAAATAATAATATTATTATTATTATATTATTATTATTATTAAAACCATGATGCATACATTATCACACTAATACACACATTTACAACCTGATACACACATTAACACCCTTATACACACGATAATACCCATATACACACATTAATACCGTGATACACACATTAACACACTGATACACACATTAACACACTGTACCACTGGGAAGCATGTCTAACCTACACACTGATACACACATTATTCCGCTGATACACACTGATACACATTAACACTCAGATACACACATTAACACCCCAACACACACATTTACACCCTGAAACACACATTAACACACTACCACAGGGCTCTTGTTGATATATCTTGCATCTCTCTCTTTCTGTCTCTTGCAGTTGGCGAGCCGCTTGGACCCGCCCCTCTCTCTGCGTGAGTCAGCTGAGGAGAAGGACTGCAGGAGAAGAGTGAGAGAGGGGAATGAGAGAGAGGCGCGGCAGACCCTGCTCATCCGCCGGCTCCAGAACAAGGTTATTCTCCATGGCAACGAGTTAGCCCACATGCTAGGCTAAGCCTTTAGTAACCATGGCAACGTGCTCGTTTGTCATGTGTCTCGAGTATCTGTGTGTATACTTAAGTTGTGTTTGTAGGTGGTGGAGTTCCGAAAGCGATGTCAGGAATTGGAACAGCAACGCCAGCGAGAGGAGAGGGAGCTGGCCCACCGAGAGGTCAGAGGTCATCCTATATACACTACAGGAGTCTGTATTTTTAAAGCAGTGTAACTATTTGCTATGTAGTATTGTGTTGGCAGTATCTTTTCTTGTGTGTTATCTATTCAAGAATGTTGGTAGTGTAATGTTAGTAGTATTATTAATGCATTCATTTGGAGTATGTATTATGTCAATGTAGTCTTGGAAATCAGACTTTGGATTCAACATAAAGTATGATGGCAGACGAGCACGGAGGATATCACTGCTCTCTTCCTATTGGCCTGAACTAGCTGGAGGATCTGTATGCACCTTACACGCCGAACACAACTTGCCAGCACTTCTGAACTGGAATGAAGTGTCTGTAAGAGTTTAAAATCAACCCTGTGTAGACCGGCCACTGTGGAACACTCCCCCTCCCCCCAGAGGTTCTGCTGCAGCCTAGCAGGACTGCTGGATCCCAGACGTGTGTTAATGTGTGTCATGTGATTAGTAATGTGTTCCTGTATGGTGGTCCATACAGAGGCTGCAGGACACTTACAGCGACTCCCTGGAAGGCACCCTCTTCAGGCTAGAGGAGCAGCAGCAGAGGTAGCACTACATACATGATTAATACCTTAATACATACCTATACTGGATTCTACCTCAACCCACTGTGGTGTTCTGCTTTCATTCCTCTGTGTGTGTGTGTGTGTGTGTGTGTGTGTGTGTAGGTCTATTCAACTGGCTGAGGAAAATTCACTTCTCATACAGAAACTCAGCCAATCAGAGCAGACTAACGTCGTCTTGAGGGTGGATCTCCATAAACTGACTGCTGATTGGACCAGAGCTGTCGAGGAGGTGGAGCTCAAAGAAGTCAATTGGCAGAAAGAGAAACTGGTATGTCTGAAGTGTTGCATTTTATGAAGCTCCCAATTGTTTTAATTTCAAAAGGTGTTTCTACATTCAAGTAACATGGGCTGACAATGAATGACAGAATGCAGGAGTAAACCCTGAATAGTGTTTTTGATATCCTGCATCATAGATTAATGTCGTCATAAACCTGTCAAGCATGCTTCATGTATCTTTTCAGCAGTGATAGCTTCCTCCATTCCTTGAATGAGACACTTAAACTACATGAGAACATACACAACTCTGAACATAGTGGTTTAGTATCTTAGTGTCGTACTACAGAAATATGAGCTGCAACAGCCAGCTCATCTGGAGCAGTTAGGCTGAGGTGTCTTGCTCAGGGACACCTCGGCAGGAGGAGCTAGGGATCAAACTAGCCATCCAGTTACCAGTCCCTCATTGTAAGGAAGACGTTTATCTTGCATCCTGCACAGAATCAGACCAGCCCAATCAGTCAGACCAATCCTAGTTAGCAGATGAGAAGATGTCCCTGAGAGAACAGCTTATCCTTAAAGACTACTCTGTAGTCTTGAAAGGGAAAGACTATGCGGTAGTCTTTCAAGACTACTCTGTAGTTTGGAATTGAAAGACTACTTGGTAGTCTTGAATAACTACTTGGTAGTCTTGAATACCGTGATGAACCATTTGGAATGCCATGTCAGTGACTTGCTAATATAAATGCATAAAAAACAAATTGCAGAGCTTTTACATCCCATTTCATTCTGTGAAGGCCTAGTACTGATTGTGTGTGTGCTTAATGTAGGGTCTAATAGGTCATGTGACTAAGGAACAGGGGCGTCTGATGGGTTTATGGAGATCCGTCATCACACTGAGAAGAGGCTGTCAGTCCTTAAAGACCGCCACAGACAGGTAGTCTGTCTCTCTGTTTGTCTGTGTGTCTGTCTTTGTCTGCCAGCTATCTATCTCTGTCTGCCTGCCTGCCTGTCTGTCTGTCTTTCTGTCTGCCAGCTGTCTGTATCTCTGTGTCTCTGCCTGCCTGTGTGTCTGTGTGTGAGTGTGTGCCTGTCTGTCTATCTGTCATTTTATATTAAAGGATCCTGATTCAGAAATGTATCTGTGTTGGATGTGGCTAGTGATATGGGTTGGTCTAGATTGTTAACTAATTCCAGATCTTTTTGTATGACATTATTGCTGTGTTCTCCTCAGGGACCTTGGGGAGTTGCAGTCTGAGTTCTCCTCCGTCTCCTCCTCACTCCTCACCTGCTGTGACTCCTTCACCTCTGTCTCCCTTCCTCCTGCACCCCCTCTTAATTCCACCCTGGGGCCCTTCCACTTAGAGGAGCTGCTGGGGGGAGAGGAGGAAAAAGAGGAGCAGGAGAGAGAGTTTTCAGAGCTAAAAGGAAGGTGAGATAGACCTTGATGCTGCTTTACTTTGTTGTCCTAGTCTAGTTTGTAGTCCAGAAGGGTGACTGAAAGGTTGATTTAGAGAAGTATGACTGATAATATCTTAATAGATGGTATAACGTTCCTAGGGTTTGTGTTCTGTCTCAATAACAAAAACATCTGCCTTTTAACAGTCCAGCATCCATGTGCTACAAATCCAACATATAAAAACAATGGTCAAACACAACTATTCACCAGGAGAGTATCCTTGATAACGCAGAACCAATATGCTCAAATAATATACATTCAGGGATTATTCTAGTTTCAGCCGATTTGGTCGGTAACACACCAATGAGGTGATAGATGGAGACGGCTGATATTGACTCATTGCTGGTGACTGGTATAAGCTGAATAAACCAATGATGGGACATCATGTACCGGGCGGCGGTTAGCCTCCTCTGCTCTCCAGTCTGAAGTTGCTCCCCAGTAGGACGTCCATGTCTTCTGTTTCCGTGGGCTGAAGGAGGATTCAGCCAGGCTTTTCTGCTCTCTAGTGGCCATCTATGAAATCATACACAGATAGATAGATGGGTTTATAGAGATATAGCCATGAACCGTGGTGCAAAGTCCAATCTGTCCAGCCCATCGTTGACGAATAGTGGAATCATGGAAGATATATTTTTAATATATGCAGCTCATCAATGTCTTATTTATTGTTACTTCTGAGAAATGTAAACCCTAAGAAGAATCAACTTAGCCCCTGTTTTCTTCTTCTCTCTCTCTTTCTCTCTGTCTGTCTCTGTCTTCTGTCACTCAGGGTGACCGAGCTGTCTCTCTTAGTGCAGTCTTTGGAAAGAGATGGGGAGCGATGGTTGGAGGAGAGGAGCGTGGAGGATACGGAGAGGAGAGTGGAGGTGGAGAAGGAGGAGAAGAGGATGAGTGAGGTGGAGAGGAGCTACCAGTCTCTGAGCCAGGCTGTCCTCACCCTGGTGAGCTTCACTCCAGACCGTATAAACACATGATCAGCTTTCAACGGCCGTTAGGTTGGGTGTTGGTCTGGTTGCACGGACCTTGTTATTTAGACTTCCTACTTCCTGTCTCTGTGGTTGGAAAGTGTACTCACTGTTTACCCTCCGTTGGTCTGAGAGCATCAAACCAATCTGTAATCTGATTGGACGTGCTTCGTCCACCAGCACGGAACTAGAAATAGTTAGAGGTTTGAGCGAGCAGCAGTGTCCTCAACTCCACTGTGGAGCGCTTCAGTGTCTACTTTATCATGCTGCTACTGTCTACGTACTTTTTAAATATGAAATAGATCACTACTATTATGAATTAAAAGGTGTCAAACCATCCAATGAGGTCGTAGATCGTGTGTGTGTGTGTGTGTGTGTGTTAGTCCAGAGTCCTGGGCAGCTCCCCCTCCCAGGTAGACCCTCTCTCCTCTATGCTGGCGGTGCTGTCCCAGGCAGACAGCGCCCTCCAGATGAGACACCAGGAACAACAGGTCAGAGCACTATTAACATGATATGACTATAATACAACATGCTTCATTCAACTAGAATCACATGATGACTGTGTGTGCGCGCAGGAGGTGGAGGTGGTCAGGAGGAGGTTGGAGGAGCAGCAAGTGTCTCTACAGGACAGACTGAACCAGCTGGAGGCCAACCACTCGGAGACAAACACACTCCTGCAACACACACAAGTGCAGCTGGTAGACACCAAGCAGAGACTGGCCAGGTCTGTCTCACACACACACGCACACACACACACACGCACACGCACATGCACACGCACACACACACACACACACACACACACAACCCAAAACACCACAAAAGGTAGCTCTCATAAATGTGTGTGTATGTCTCAGGGAGAGGGAGACAGTGCTGGGTCTACAGGCAGAGGTGGAGCTGGTTGGAAAGAGGGAGGAGGAGGAGAAAAGAGAGAGCAAGAGGACAAGGAGAGAGATGGAGCGAGAGGAGGAAGAGAGGAGACGCATGGAGAGAGATGGACAGAAAAGGTATCTCGCTCGCCATTCAGATGTACCATAGTATGGAATATTTACAAACATTGTATATATCACATTAGTATATGCTACACGTGAACCTCCTAAGATGGCGCAATTTGATTCGCTATCTCAGGATATTTAACAATTATCCCTCGAGCCCGAATGGGCTATTGAGTCATAGCCCAGTTATGACATTATTTTGCTCTGAAACATAAAATATAACTTTCACAATGTACTTAGGGGTGTAGTTAAGTGTGTTTCATGTGTACGGGTGTAGTTAAGTGTGTACTGACTGTGTTCAGGGTGGAGGAGGGCCTGATGGAGATGGCCCAGCTGAAGGAAAGAGAGCTGAGAGCTCACATGGAGATCCACAGCCTGAAGGTACCGACACTTGACTGGGCCTGAGTACTCCTTCAGTCCGGAGCAGCCCAGTCAGGGTGGACACTGAATAATGTTACAGAATTGTTTAATCAGAAATAGATCTAGAATAGAAGAGTGGTGCTTGAAGTGGGCCAAGGTGTTTCCCTCGCCCGTACCACTCCTCAAGCTCTCCCAGGAGGCCTGTGTCCATCAAGCCTCCATAAGGCCTTTAAACACGGGACAAGTCAAATCCCTACATCGATTAGATTCTCCACTATCGTATCCATGTTTACCTTAATTAAACACAATTCCTTGAAACCAAAATAACTATGTACCAACAAGGGTTATATATTTATATCCATATATCAAATCTGTTAGTGTAAGGCACTCCTACACAGACTAAAGATGGAGAGGAACAGGTTATGTATTTCATATGTATCCATGTGTCCAATGGATCTTAACACAACATTCTCTCTCTCTCTCTCTCTCTCTCTCTCTCTCTCTCTCTCTCTCTCTCTCTCTCTCTCTCTCTCTCTCTCTCTCTCTCTCTCTCTCTCTCTCTCTAACATGTATGTCCAA